>JAKSZT010034768.1:52972-66178 GCA_026826555.1 Tolypeutes matacus | reverse complement strand
CTCTTTTTAGTCTCTTTTATGGGTTTTTACTCCTCTGTTTACTCTTTAAATGTTGTTTCTCAGATCTTTCTGGGTCTTCTCAATTAGCGTCCCCTGTCTTTTCTGGGCTAGACCCTACTTGATTATTTTTAATGGCAATTGAAAAATCCCTACATTCCCTATTAAATACATACCAAGAACAAACAATATTTAGGTCATGCCTGCATTGCTTTCACCCTCTGCCTGAAGATGGGTACCTTTGATTTCCTGAAGGAGCCTGAACTCTTCAACTTCTGTTCTTCATTGGGCCTGAATAGTTAACCTGATTGATTAAAACAGGACAAAGTGCCTTGGCTTTTTGGCTAGATGCCTGTTGGCCTGACATAGTTTCCCTTCTTGCAAAGTGGAAAGTGGAAGGAGTACTCTGGTACTTTAATTTTATTTAATGTGGGAGAAGTTTGAATATATAAAAATGCTATTTGGATATTCACAAAGGAATACTTAATAGTGTAAACATGAGGAGATGGGATCTAAACAAAACTTGTAAAAGACTGGCCTTGGATAGGAAGAGGAACAGATACCTCCTTTATTAAGTCAGGAGGGCAAGAACAAAGGATGAGTGCAGATATATGTTGCTTGGTTTATTTGGTAATATAAAGTTGAAGGAATTCCCATCTGATGCCTTTTATGTTCCCTGGGAAGTAGGCATTGAGATCTGAAGGAGAGAGAATGAAAAGTAAATATTTGGAGATCTGAGGGGCATAGAGAAAATCTGAACTACTCATTGAAAAGACAGAACAGCAAGTTAGCCAGACAAGTATAGTAAGATTTCTGGTTTGTGTTCAGGATTAATTTGGGGTTTGATGAATTTTGGGGGTTACCAACTACCCAATTGTGGAATTTCTTCTTAATAACACTGGGCTGTGCAGATGTAGGCATGGAGGACAAACAGATTTGGGTTCATCCAGGGCTGTTGTTTTGCCATGTAGTTGAGACCAAAAGAAGAAAGAGTTTGGGGAATTGATAATGTTATGGAAAGACTTTATAATCTAAACTGAATAAAGAGAAAGGTGAAAAAATATAGACGGATGATGGAATGTAAGAAAGTAATGATGCAATAAACTGAAGTTATTGGTGAGGTCAAACAATGGCTATCAAGAGTATTATGGAAGTTGGAAGGACAGAGGGCAAGTGATGCCAAGCATCAGGATGATATAATCTTGGGAGTGGTTGGTTGAAATTGACTAGAGATGAGAGGAGGTCTAGAAAATGTTGGGGGAGGGGTACAGTAGTATATGGGACAGGTCTTAATTTATGAGCATGACAGTCACCCAGAATGATGGCAGTTTTTGTATAGAGAAAGTAGGCCCTTCCTGTTAGCCAGGGTTTCTGATTAACTGAGTGACCAAGTGACTAGTTGATGTCAATGAAGACAATGAAGAATGGAAGAACACTATATATTAGTAAAAGGGGTAATCTTTCAAGAAGAAAGAACAATCGTAGAAATTTATGCACCTAATCAGGGCACCTCAAAATACATGAGGCAAACACTGGAAAGACTAAGTGGAGAAATAGATGCCTCAACAACTATCATGGGGGATTTTAATACAGCGTCATGGACAAATCACAGAAATAAGCTGAGTGAAAGAAGCCTTATATAAGGAATATATATTGTATGATTCCATTAGTAAGAAGTTCTGAAAGAGGAAAAACTAATTTATGGGATAAAAATCATAACAGTTGTTGCCTCTGTGAGTGGATTCACAGGGAAGGATTTGGGTTACACTGATGTATTATCACACTTGAATGGATGTGGCTTAAATAGTTGAGTGCCTGCTTCCCACATGGGAGGTCCAAGGTTTGGTTCCCAGTGCATCCTAAAAACAAAACAAACAAAACAAAACAGAGCAAACATGCTTCCTCTTATTCTGTGCATTGTACATACCTTTAAAATATTTTTTTCTAGAAGGCAAAATAGGATCACTTGTAAGTGAAATTATAATTTACAATTATGAACTAACTTTCCAGAGAGAATGATGTGATACCTCTATAATGAATCCTACCAACTTCCTCTGAGGGACGTATGCAAGTAATTAGCACATATTCTATGGGAAATTCTCACTTGGGGAAGATGGAACTTCAAAAGGTTATGATTCTTAACAACAGTGAACAAAACCAGAAACAATTAGAGCATCATGCAAATCAATTTCTGCATTTCCAATGTAGTATTTGACCTGTAGCAAAGATAGGCTGGAAGATAGGAGAAAAGCAACATGTTTATTAGCTTACCCAAACTCATTTTAAAGTTTTCAGCTTCAGGTATTCAAGGAAATTCAGTCTTCATTATGTATAATTTTTTTTTGGGTGGCGAGGGAGAGATAACTAGTTTAATATTATGTTACAGAAACTTTTCTACTTCTTCAATATACAAATTCCACTTGGTAGTAAGTAACAGTCTGAGTTAGCTGAAATAGACAAAAATGCCTTCTCTCATTTTCTGTGAAAATCTTACATTTCTGGATGAGAGAAATAAATATATTTAGTTTGAAATCCTTTTTCAAAACATGGCATTTAAGCATGCCAATTTCATGAAGCTGAGAAAAACTAATGTGAGACTTAAATCTCATAAAGTGACTCTACTCTGCCTGTAATACATGGGAATACCAGCATTGGAAATACCCTATCTGCTTCTCTTTAGCCAAATACTAAGAAAATACTGCTGTAATTTTGACTCTCCTGGTTCCCTCTGAATATTTGATCAAAGACTGTCAAGTTCATGAAGAGTCTGAGTTTGGGCTTCTTTTATTTCTTATCATAGGTCATGTCTTTCTGCACATATTGGGAAGAGAGTACCCCACCAGAGTAGTAATTATGACTTCTTTCTACAGAGCTTGCTCTTTAATAGTGATTTTAAATTACACTTTCAGATTTTTTTCTAAGTGTAGGAAACCAATGAAAAAGTCCACTTTTTACATGCACAAGACTGCTTAAGTCGTAATAATCCCTTGAATGATTTTTGATAGTTTACAAAGTGTTCTCACACATAAGTTGTAGCAAAATTCAACCTAGGCGGTGGTGGTTTGCATTTTTCAGGTGAAGAAGTTGAGATACTCAGGGCTTATGTATTTTTCCTTTCACACAACTGTTGGGTGATATTGTTGTCAGACTCAAAACCAAAGATCTTCACTCTAAATCTAATGTTGTTTTTATTCCAGTGACTTTCATACAGAATCGTCAATGAAATTTCACTATATATATAAGTAAATTGTATGACAGTTCAGTGATGCAGAGTGATCAGGGTAATGTATGAGTATTAATTTCTGCTCTTAGCAAATGAGCTATACTCAATTTATGGAATGTTAATTTTAAAAATTCTGTTTTAATATGGGTAAACATTTAGTGCAGTACTAAATTTTTTATTTGAAAAGTGGAAAAATAGATGCTTCTATAAATATAATGGGGAACTTTAATACACTGTTATCACCATTAGACAGAATATCTCGGCAGAATCAATAAACAAAAACTCTGAATAATACATTAGAGAATCTGGAACTAATAGACATATAAAAAACACTACCCCCAAATACAGTGGGATATACATTCTTCTTGAGTGCACATGGATCATTCTCTAGGGTAGACCACATGCTAGGTCACAGAACAACTCTCAAAGAATTCAGAAAGATTGAGATTTTACAATGTAATTTCTCTGACCACAATGGAATGAAAACAAAATCAGTAAGGGCCAGAGAACCAGATTAGGCACAAATATATGGAAGTTAAACAACATATTCTTAGACAAACAGTGGGTCAAGGAGGAAATCGCAGAAGAAATCAGTAACTACCTTGAAATGAATGAAAATGACAACACAATATATCAAAACCAATGGGATGCAGTAAAGCTGTACTGAGAGGGAAAGTCATAGCCATGAAAGCATATTTGAATCAAGAAGAAAGAGCTAAAATCGAAGCTCACCTGGAGGAATTGGAAAAGCAACAACAAACTAGCCCCAGAGGAAGTAGAAAGAAGGAAATAACAAAGATTAGAGCAGAGCTAAATGAAATAGAAAATAAAAAAGCACTAAAAAAAAAATAAATAAATAAAACCAAAAGCTGATTCTTTGATAAGATCAATAAAATTGACAACCCTTACCGGATTAGTAAAGAAAAATAGAAAGAAGATGCAAATACACAAAATAAGAAATGGGGAAGGGGATATCAATAGTGACCCCACAGAAATACTATCATAAGAGGATACTTTAAAAAATTATATGCCAACAAAAAGGATAATTTAGAGGAAATGAGCAAATTCCTAGAAACTCACAAGCAGCCTACATTGATGGAAAAAGAAATTGATGAAACTCAACAGTCCAGTTACAAGTAAAGAGATAGACTCATTCATCAAAAATCTCCCAACTAAGAAGAGCTGGAGACCAGACAGCTTCACAGGTGAATACTGGTAAACATTCTGAAAAGAACTGACACGAATCCTGCTTAACTTCTTCCAAAAATAGATGTAGAAGGAACATTGCCTAACTCATTCTATGATGCCAACATTACCCTAATACCAAAGCCAAACAAAGATGCCACAAGAATGAAAAATTACAGATCAATCTCTCTAATGAACCTAGGTGCTAAAATCCTCAAAAAAATACTTGTTAATTGCATTCAACAACAGATCAAACCAATTATACACCATGACCAAGTGGGTTACATCCTTGGTATGCAAGGATAGTTCAACATAAGAAAATCAATTAATGTAATGCACCACATAAACAGATTAAAACGAAAAAAATCACATGATAATCTCTGTAAATGCAGAAAAAGCATTTGACAAAATACAGCACCGTTTCCTGATAAAAGATAGGAATAGAAGGAAACTTTCTGAACATGATAAAGTGGTATATATGACAAACCCACAGCTAACATCATCTTCACTGGTGAAATCCTAAATGTTTTCCCTGTAAGATTGGGAGCAAGACAAGGATGCCCATTATCACCTCTCTTATTTAACATTGTGTTAGAAGTACTTGCTCAAGCACTGAGGCAAGAAAGTCATAAAAGGCATCCAAATTGGAAAGGAACAAGTAAAAATTTCACTGTTTGCAGACGATATGATCCTATACATAGAAAGCCCTGAGAAATAAACAACAAAGCTTCTAGAACTTATAAATGAGTTCAATAAAGTCACAGACTATAAGATCAGTGCTCAAAAATCAGTAGCATCTCTGTACACCAATAATGAACAATCTGAGGAGGAAATCAAGAAAAAAAATACCATTTACAATAGTAACTAAAAGAATCAAATACCTAGGAATAAATTTAACTAAAGGTGTAAAAGGACTTATATATAGAAAACTTCACAACACTGTTTAAAGGAAATCAAAGAAGATTTATATACGTGGAAGAATATTGCCTGTTCATGGATAGGAAGATTAAACATCGTTAAGATGTGTATCCTACCCAAACTAATCTACAGAATTAATGCAATCCCAATAAAAATCAACACAGCATTTTTTATTGAATTGCAAAAATTAACTGAAATTTATTTGGAAGGGCAAGAAACTCTGAAGGAATCAAAGTCCCTGACTTTAAAATACACTACAAAGCTGCACTGGTCAAAGCTGCATGGTATTAGCACAAGGATAGAAAGACCAACCAATGGAACTGAATTGAGAGTTCTGATATAGATCAACACATAAACAGTTATCTGATATTCGACAAGATCACCAAGCCCACTCAACTTGGAGAGAATGGTCTCTTCAGCAAATGGTGCTTGGAGAATTGGATATCCATATCCAAAAGAATGAGAGAGGAACACCATCTTACACCTTATACAAAAATCAACTCAAGATGGATCAAAGATCTAAATATAAGAACCAAGACCCAAAAGACCTTGGAAGATAATGTAGGGAAGCATCTACAGGACCTTGTAATAGGAAATGGTTTCTTGAACTTCACACCCAAAGCACGAGCAGCAAGAGAAAAAATAGATAAATGGGATCTCCTCAAAATTAAAAACTTTTGCACTTCAAAGGAGGTTATCAAGAAAGTAAAAAGGCATCCTACTCAATGGGAGAAAATATTTGGCAACCATATATCTGATACGGCCCTAATAGCCAGCATATATAAAGAAACTCTACACCTCAAAAATATAAACAGCCCCCATAAAAAATGGGTAAGGGGCTTGAAAAGACATTTCTCCAAGGAAGAAATACAAATGGCTAAAAAGCACATGAAAAGATACTCAACATCACTAGCTATTAAGGAAATGCAAATCAAAACTACAATTAGATACTATCTTACACCCATTAGAATGGCGGCTATTGAAAAAATGGGGCTACAACTATTGGAGAGGATGGTGAGGAATGGAAACCCTCATCCACTGTTGGTGGGAATGTAGAATGGTCCAGCCATTGTGGAGGACAGTTTGGCAGTTCCTCAAAAATCTACCTATACATCTGCCATGTCCAGCAATTCCAGTGCTGGGTGTATGCCCAGAAGAATTGAAAACAAGGTCACAAACAGATAGATGTACACTAATGTTCACAGAGGCATTATTCACTGATGCCAAAAGTTGGAATCAACCCAAATGCCCACCAACGGATGGATAAGCAAAATGTGGTATGTACATACAATGGAATATTACTCAGCTGTAAGAAGGAGTACAGTGCTAACATACAGGATAGCATGGATGAATCTTGAGGACCTTATATTGAGTGAAGCAAGCCAGGCATTGAAGGACAAATATTGCATGACCTCACTGATTTGAATTAAGCAAATTGAGCAGACTCAGAGAGCTATGTTCTGGAAGATAGGTTTATAGGAAATATAGAGGGAGAAGGTTGTAAGCCAGTGTCCATACGGGCATAATCTACGATAAGGTGGAACTGGGTAGTTGGGCATTGAAGGGATAAGACAGGAGTACAGTGAAAGATTCAGGTGGTGGTACAGGTTTGACAGCTGAGTAGAGTGGGAAGGGTGGCTTGGAATATCCATGGAACTGGGGGGAGGGTTCGGGAGGACCAGGTGAACATTGGAGATTGGTGGGTATGTGATTGAAAATACAAAATTGGGAACACTCTTATGGCAATATGACAAGGAAGGATTACTGGTTAAGGGTGTTGGATCAGGGGGCATTTGGGACAGGGCGCACCTGGGGCAGGTTTCTAGGGAATATGTGAGACATCATTTTGTCTTATGTGTTGTATTATGTGGAGACCCACATAATGAATGGGAAGGAGTCGGACTCCCATCCTGCAGAGGACCGATATGTTCTCAGAGGGGCACAAGTCTCTCAAGAGCATAGGTGGTTCCTAATAGGGGAGGAGAAACCACTCTGTCACAACCTCAGTGTTGTTGCAAATAACTATGAATCTTGCCATCCAAGGAGTGAAGCTGTGTGGCCACCATGCACCCTGAGGGGAG
Source organism: Tolypeutes matacus (assembly GCA_026826555.1). Classification (NCBI taxonomy): domain Eukaryota; kingdom Metazoa; phylum Chordata; class Mammalia; order Cingulata; family Chlamyphoridae; genus Tolypeutes; species Tolypeutes matacus. The sequence goes on along the minus strand of JAKSZT010034768.1, from coordinate 58,774 downwards.
GGGAGGAAGGAATAGAATAGATGGAATAGGGGGTATTTAGTGGGCAGTGGAAGTGTTCTACATGATCTTACAATGATGGACAGAGGCCATGTTAAAGATCATCAAAATTTATAAAAGAGTACAGTCTAAAATGTAAAACAATGATTATGGTTAGTAGCTATGTTTCACTGTTTGTATATCAGTTTTAACAAATGTACCATCCACATATAAAAAGGCATTAATATGAGAAGGGGGAAAAGTGGGAGGATGTTGGGTATATGGGAGTCCCCTGTATTCTGTATGTAACTTTACTATGACCAAAAACTTCTTTGAAAACAAAATGAAAAAAGTAAGACACTGAGGAATAAATGGAAGAAAATGTCACTGTACATACAGGAGAACAGATAGTACAGTGATGAGAGACAAAATGTAAAAAAAAAAAAAATTGTTTTAAATAGTTTTCATTATTTTTAATATCCCAATTTTTAAAATTTTATGGTATTTTTAATTTTTAAAATTATGTATTTTATTTCTTATATTCAAACCTGTCATTATTTCATTTTCCTACTAATTGTGTTTGGCTATTTAATGGCTTCATTTTTGAAGAAGCTGTGGATCACAGAGGGTTACAACTGGGGTAGGGGAGGATCATTGGTGTGGGGTGTCAGTGATGGGGGATACATAGGAGAAAGTTCACCTCGACTTTTAAGGTATATAAATGTGTTCAAATGTTCAAGGGGCATTGTCACAGTGAGTGGAGATTCACACAATAACCAAGAGACTATTGAATTTCCATCCTGGAGAGCTCTGCCATGTTCTCTAATAGAGAAGCAACAGTCCCCCAAGGGCAGGGAAAATGACTGGTGAAGGAGGATGGTCCATTGATAGAACCTTGATATTGATGATGATGCTTGTGATCCTTTGCTTTTGAAATTGAAACTTAGCATAGTGTTTTGGGGTGCCTAAGAGTTGTCTCTTGAGAGCCTCTTTTTGCTTAAATGTGGCCCCTCTCAAAGCCAAAGTCAGTAAATAAGTGCCTTACCTTCCCGCCAGTGACTCCCGGGGATGAGCTTCCCTGGCACTGAGGGATTACTACCAACCACCATCTGGCAATGCAACTGGAAAAAGATATTGAGTAAAAAGGGAAAAGTTAAAGACAAATGAGTTTATATGGCTAAGACACCTCAAAGTGAGTCAGGAGATCATCCCAGAGGTAACGCTCATGCACATCCCAGGAGGACCTCATAGACTGCCAAAGGGGATAGATACTACCTCAAATAGTGGGGCTCCTGAGGGCTCTGGGAACACCCAGATCCTAGGGTTAGGGCAGATAGCTCTGGGGTTTGTTGCCTTACCAGTGGGCCCTACTTTGGGGTTTGTGCTCCTGAGAATGATAGAGGTGGACTCAGTTATGGCTTCCCTCCATATAGATCATCTGTCCTTACTATTTGAACCTATTCTTGGTGCTGGAGTTGGAAGGTTTACATCGAAGAGACTTGAATCTTTGGGCTGTCCATGTGCTGGCTGGGCACTGAGCCTCAGGGGAGTTGCACTACCTACTCTGCAGTTCATTGGACTCACCCAGGACAACTAACAAGGAGGTGAGGATTGACAACCATCATAGCAAGGAAATGAGAGAGTGTTCAACTGCAAGCAAGAGAGGCCCATCCACTGGGTGTAAGGGATCGAAGCTGCCTCTCAATTAGAGGTGGAGTGGATAACACTATCCCAGAATCCTCAGGATTGGGGAATGAACTAGGGATTCACTAGAGTAGACTAGGGATTCACTAGAGTGGACTTATTGGTATTCTATAAACGTATTGTTATTCTAGCAATGGAAGGAATTATAAATTGATGTGGAGGCAGTGGCCACTGGAGGCTCTGGGAGCAGGGAGAGGGATAAACAGGTATAATACGAGGACTCTGCTGGGACTTGGGAATCATCCTGAATGGCATTGCAATAACAGATATAGTCCATTATGTATCTTCCTATAGCCTACAGAATTGTGTGGGAGAGAATGTAAACTACAATGTAAACTATAGTCCATGCTCAGTGTCAGTGCCCCAAAGTGCATTTATCAATTGCAAGGGAGCCTCCACAAGATTAAGTGCTGGCCTCTCATCAAATGCCATGGATGGTATGGTATGCTGTATTTAAGGTACTGAAAGAGAAAAACTGCTTTCCACAAATTCTGTATCTGGCAGAACTGTCCTTCAAAACTTAGGGTGATTTTTAAGGTCTTCTCAAACAGACAAAACTGAGAAAGTATGTTACCAAAACACCAGAATTAGAAGAGATACAAAATAGAGTGCTGCCACCTGAAAGGAAAAAACAAGGGCAAGAGACTTGGAGAAGAGTGTAGAAATGAAGATTATTATGAAGCGTAAATTAGAGGGTAAAAGGACAGACAGTAGTAAGATATGACAATGGAAAGCCAAAGGCCAAAATGGATGAAATGATTAATGTTTTTAATGTTAATAACATTGAATTTGAATGGTTGAACTCCCCGATTAAAAGGACATAGACTGATAAAATGGATTAAAAAAATGCGCCATTTATATGCCGCCTACGAAAGACTCACCTCAGACAAGGACACAACCAGGTTGAAAGTGAAAGATTGGAAAAAAAAACTCCACACAAACAGTAACCAAAAAAAGAACTGGAGTAACAATACTAATATCGGACAAAATAAATTTTAAATGTAAAACTGTCCTAAGGGATGAAGATGGGCATTATATATTTATAAAAGGGCAATTCACCTAGAAGAAATAACTATACTAAATATTTGTGCACCTAATCTGCATGCCCTAAGAAATATGAGGCACGCGCTGGCAAAACCAAAGGGAGAAATAGATGTCTCTACAATGGTAGTTGGAGACTTCAGTGCACCACTCTTAGTATTGGATGGAACATCTGGACAAAGGATAAGTAAAGAAATAAGAGTGGAAAAAAAAAAAAAAAAGAAACAGTGCTTCAATAATATGATAAATTAACTAGACCTAAGAGACATTTATAGAGCATTACACTCCAAAACAGCAGAATATACAATATTTCTTGCACTCATGGATCCTTCTCCAGGATAGATCGTAAGTTTGATCACATGATAGGTCTTAATAAATTAAAAAAGATTGAAATTATACAAAACACTTCTCTGATCATAACAGAATGAAGCTGGAAATCAATAATGGATGGAAAAAGGGAAAATTAAAAAATATATGGAGATTAAAGAACATACTCCTAAATAATCAGTGGGCCAAAGAAGAAATTGCAAGAGAATTCAGTAAATATCTTGCAGTGAAGGAACATGAGAACACAACATATCAAAACCTATGGGACACTGCAAAGTCAATGCTGAGAGTGAAGTTTATAGCCATCAATGCTTACAATAAATAAGAAGAAAGAGCTTAATTGAAGGTCTAACTGCACATATTGAAGAACTAGAAATAGAACAGCAAGATAATCCCTAATCAAGCCAAAAGAAAGAAATATTAAAGAGCAGAGCAGAAATAAATGAAATCAAGAACATAAAAATAATAGAGAAAAGCAACAAAACCAAAAGTCAGTTCTTTGAGAAGATCAACTAAATTGATAAACTTTTAGGTAGACCAACAAAGAAAAAAAAAAGACACCAAGAAAGAAAATCAGGGGAATTTCATTTATAATAGCAACCAAAAGAATCAAATATTTAGGAATAAATTTAACCAAGGATCTAAAGGACCTGTATTCAGAAAACTACAAAGCATTGTCAAAGGAAACTGTAGAAGACTTAAATGGAAGGACATTCTTTGTTCATTGACTGAAAGACTAACTATGGTTAAGATGTCAAGTCAATTCTATCCAAACTGATTTACAGATTCAACACAATACCAATAAATATCCCAATAGCATTTTTTGCTAAATGGAAATTCCAATTATCAAATTTATTTGGAATGGTAAGGGGTCACGAATACCCAAAAATGTCTTATAAAAGAAGAATGAAGTTAGAGGACTGTGACTTAATGATTTCAAAGCATCTTAGCTACAGAGGTTAAAAAAAAAAAGCATCATATTGGAATACAGACAGACAGATTGTCCAATGGAACTGAATCAAGAACTCAGAAATAGACCCTCACATCTACAGTCAATTGATTTTTGATTAAGCTGTCAAGCCCACCCAGCTGGGCCAGAACAGGCTATTCACAAATGGTGCTGGTAGAACTGGATAGCTATATCCAAAGGAAAGAAAGAAGACCCCTATCTCATATCTTATACAAAAATTACCTCAAAATGGATCAAAGACCTAAGTATAAAATCAACAACCATAAATTCCTAGAAGAAAATGTAGGAAAATATTTTCAAGATCTTGTGGTGGTAGGTAGTGGTTTCTTGGACCTTACACTCAAAGGAAGAGCTAGAAAAGAAAAATAGATAAATGGGACCCCCTCAAAATTAAATGCTTTCATACTTCAGAGAACTTTTTCAAAAGGGTGAAAAGACAGCCTACTCAATGGGAGAAAATATTTGGAAATCACTTATATGTTAAGGGTTTCATTTCCATGATGTAAACAGATTTCTACAATGCAACAATACAAAGAGAAACTTCCCTATTAAAAATGGGCAAAAGACTTGAATAGACAGCTGTCCAAAGAAGAAATAAAAAATGGTGAAAGAAACTCATGAAAAAATGCTCACCATCACTAGAAATTAGGGAAATGCAAATCAAAACTACAATGAGATATTTCACACCTATTAGAATGGTCACTATTAAAAAATCAGAAACTATAAGTGTTAGAGAGGATGTGGAGATGTAGGAACCCTTATTCATTATTGGTGGGAATGTGGAATGATCCAGCCAATGTGGAGAATTATTTGGCAGTTCCTAGGGAAGTTGAATATAGACTTGACATGTGGCCCGGCAAAACCACTACTAGGTATATCACCAGAAGACGTGAGAACAGTGATACAAATAGACATCTGCACACTGATGTTTACAGTGGTAGTGTTCACAATTCTGAAAAGATGGGAAACAACCCAGATGTCCATCAATACTGTATGATTGCACTGTTAGGAACTAAATATATTGTGTAAACTCATGGAGTTAACAACTAGAATATAGGTCACCAGAAAATAGAATGAAATAGTGGAAATCTGAGGGTGAATCAGTGCAGAATTGGTAAAAAGGTTGTCAGTCTTTGAAAATGAATAGAAAATGGTGAAAGCACATCATAGTGTTTTTAACTAGCATAATTATTACATTGGTGTGCCAGTGATTGAAAGGGAGAGTCTAAGGACATATATATAACTAAAGGAAAGCTACAAAATGTAACGTGGGACTGAAAACCTCATGTGAAATAAGCATATGGATAATATTGCATGCATAAAGCTTTTTTACAAAATATAAATGCAAATAAATTAGAGAGATGGCAGGGGAAGTGTAGAGAAATTGAGAGGTGATAAAGTTTTTTTTTTTATTATTGGAATAATGAAAATGCTCTAATAATGATTGAGGTGAGGAATACATAACTATGTGATTATAGCAAATGCCATTGATTGTACACTTTGGATGGGTTTATGCTTTATTAATATGTATCAAATTTGATATGTATAATCTGCATTTCCCTAATAGCTAGTGATATGAACATTGTTTTATTTACCTTTTTGCCATTTTTATTTCTTCTGTGGAAAAATGTTTGTTCAATTATCTGCCCATTTTTAAACTGGGTTGCTTGTCTTTTTTCCTTTATATATATATTATTTTAGATATACTTTAGATTACAGAAAAGGTCCAAGGGAAATATAAGGGATTCCTATATGACATCTCCCTTGTCCTTTTTTTTTTTTTT
>JAKSZT010034768.1:5458-18615 GCA_026826555.1 Tolypeutes matacus | reverse complement strand
TGTCTTTTCTGCATCAATCAAGAGGATCATGTGTCTTTTATTCTTCAATTTATCAATGTGTTTTATTACATTAATTGATTTTCTTCTGTTGAACCACCTTTGAAAACCAGGAATAAAACCCACCTGATCGCACTGTATAATTCTTTTAATGTGCTTTGGATTTGGGTTGTAAGTATTTTGTTGAGGATTTTTGAATCTATATTCATTAGAGATATTGGTCTGTAATTTTCTTTTTTCTTAATATCTTTATCTGGTTTTGGAATTAGGTGATGGCTTCATAGATTGAGTTTGTAGCATTCTTTCCAGTTCAGTTTTTTGGAGAGCTTGAGTAAGATTGATATTAGGTCATCTCTCTGTCCCTCAACCTCCTTGGAATTGTGAAGTTCAGGTCCCTCCCTCAGACAGCTTTTGGCTTTTTCACCATTGTTTTTGTGAGAGAGTTGAGCCCTGCCTAACCACTCAATGCCATCTTCCCACAATCCTCCTTTTGCCCGTTTTTAAATTGCTTTGTTTGCCTTTATATTGCTGAGTTGTAGGATTTCTTTATATATTCTGCATACTAAATCCTTATCAGGAATGTAGTTTCCATATATTTTCTCCCATTAAGTAGGTTGTCTTTTTAGTTTTGTGATAGTCCTTTGATGCACAAAAGTTTTTAATTTGGAGGATGTCTCATTTATCTATTTTTCCTTTTGTTGCTTGTGCTTTGATATAAACCATTGTCTAACACAAGATCCTGAAAATGCTTCTCTACATTTTCTCCTAGGAGTTTTATATTCCTGGTTCTTATATTTAGGTCTTCTATCAATTTTGAGTTAGCTTTCTTATATGGTGTGAAGTAAGGTACTTCTTTAATTCTTTTGCATATGGATATCCATTTCTCCCTGCACTATTTATTGAAGAGACTATTCTTTCGCAATTAATTGGGCTTGGCAGCCTTGTCACAAATGAATTGGCCGTGGATGTGCAGGTCTATTTCTGAACTCTCAATTTGATTCTATTTGTCTATATATCTTTCCTGTGCCAATCCCATTCCATTTTGAGCATGGTAGCTTTGTAATAGGCTTTAAAGTCAGGGGGTGTGAGTTCTCCAACTTAGTTCTTCTTTTTCAATATGGTTTTAGCTATTCACGACCCTTAACCCCTTGAAAGAAATTCGATAATTTGGTTTTCCATTTCTGCAAAGTAGCCTGTTGGGATTGGGATTGCATTGAATCTGTAAATCATTATGGGTCGAATTCACATCCTAACAATATTTAGTCTTCCAATCCATGAGCATGTATGTAATGTCCTTCCATTTATTTATATATTTTTTGATTTCTTTTAGCAAAGTTTTGCAGTTTTCTATGTATAAGTCCTTTACATCCTAGATGTTATTTCTAGATATTTGATTCTTTTAGTTGGTATTGCAAATGAATTTTTTTCTTGTTTTCCTCCTCAGATTACTCATTTCGGCACAATGTCGATTTTGGTATGTTGAGCCTATACCCTGCCACTTTCCTAAACTCAGTTATCAGCTCGAGAAGCTTTGTTGTAGATTTTGGGGACTTTCTGCGTATAGAATCTTGCCATCTGCAAATAGTGAATGTTTTACTTCTTCCTTTCCAATCTGGATGCCTTTTGTTTATTTTTCTTGCTTAAGTGCTCTGCATCTTGCTGGTGTTGGTGCAGTTGATTATTTTGATCTGATAACTCTGAAGGTAGGTTTCTCCTTTTTGCCTAGGGTTTTATTGCAGATTGGCTGTGTTATGGGTCTTCTTTGATTCTTGGTCCAAATTATTCTGGACCTTTAGAGTAGCTTTTGTTTATTCAGATTTTCTCGACTGTTCTTCATCTGGATATGCAGTACGGTTTTTAAGATTGGATTTTTTGTGCAATTATTTCATCTTTTGGAGAAAACTTCCTTTCCTCTGTTCCTTCTCCATGAATCTTAATCTGTTCTGTTTGTTTTTGTGTACAGTTTCTCCTTCAGTCCTATGATTTGTTTAAATTCTGTTCCTCACTCAGGGTTCCCTATTCCATATACTTTTTAGTTCTGGACCTGTCCTTTCTTACATCAGCTCACTTTCCCCCTTTTAATTTTATCTTTCTGTGAGACTTTTTTCTGCCTCTGGTTTCTTTCATTAGGATATCCCATCTTGGAGAAAGAAATAGGGTCTATCCAGAGATGTAGGTCAATCCAGAAATGTCCATTTTGCATTTATGTGGTTCAGCCCTCAGAGGCTGGATTGAATGTGTGCAGCTCTCACCAAAAGTTCTGCTATGATCTTTCTTCCCCCTCCACCAGAGGCCCTTTTTTTATGTGGCACTATCAGTTGACTGTGTTCCACCCTGGGTCTCTGCAGACTTGGATCCCTGTGCCTGGATGTGCATGGGATTCTATCTTGCTGCTGTGAGTTCATCATATTTATACCCAGTACCCAAAGCCTTTCCTACATCGTCAGCCAAATGAAGCCATTACTGCTTATTACCCACACTGTTATTATCTATTTTAATAACAGTGCTATTTAAAATATGGTAGGTATAATACATTTAAATGTAAGAATATGAAGTAATTATACTACTTATCTCATTCATTTTGAGTGAGAGATGTTTATGGAAATTTTTAAACTTTGAGGTCATTTTTGTACCAACATCATTTCTGGGCTGATGAGTTATTTCAGTGATGTTTGCTTTATATGAGAGGACTTTGTGAAGATGCAGTTAATTAAAAAAAAAGTAATTGACTTGAAAATAATCCATCAGCCATATGCCTTGTAAAAGTCTGGATGCCTAATGTTCTAAAATATCTGCAAAGAGCATGAATCCCTTGGTAGTGAATTTTAGTAGCTAACATTCCTAATCAGTACTTTTTCTTTCTACTTAACCTAGTTTGTAATGAGACCCTTTATTTTCAAAACTCCAAATATGTACTATTTTTATAAATAATCCCTTTGTCCCTAATACATAATTGATAGGTACCAGCTGTTCTTCCTTCAGCACTGCATGTCAAAAAATGCAGTAACTAGTAACGCAGAGGTTTTGGTTAAATTTATAAATCCCCCTATTCAAAGATTCTGGGAAGGGTGAGATTTTTAAAATTTAATAAACTGTATTTTTCAAAAGCTACAGTTGGTTGGACCTGTTTATGCTTCTTCACCTGCAGCTGGAGCATCTCCACTCTTGGTGTGTCTGGTATAAATGACTTGAGCTCTGTGTTTTGAAACCAGCTTGACAAGTCCTTTACTAAGAAGCTCCTGAAGGGCTGCCCTGGCCAGGGAACCACAAATCTTCAATCTCTCAGAAACCACAGCAGGAGTCATAAGCTTTTAATTGGCAAATTCCTTACAGAGTTTGTCAAACAAGACTAAGTTGTTCAGCTTGTCTTGAACTTTTCCTTTGGAACACTTCTTCTTTTTGGCCTTGCCTCCAAATTTGGTCACTGGGTCTTTGTCTTTCTTGGCTGACTTTCCAGCAACTTCTTCTTGTCTTCCTTGAGTGGCATTGTGAAACTCAGGAAACAGTTGTAGCCATTGCAGCCTTGTTAAGATGTTGGACAGAAAGGAGGGTGAGCTTCTTAATGGAATGATTGAATTTAATTTATATTGCATAGTTAACTTGAAGAAGTTAAGTATAATAAACTTACAAATTCTAAATGTTTAATATGTTATCACTTTAATAAGAGGTTGATATCTGGTTGAATTGGATTTCAGCATCTTTTAATTCACTTAAGAATTTAAAATATGAAGGAGATTCTGAAAAGAAGTTAATTGACAGAATCATCTAGACTTAGAAGAATAGTAAGGGGACTTGGAAAGGTTATTAATTTGATAATCAACTAAAGAATTAAATGTGTTCTCTATATACATGGAATAAGATTAATACATGACTTGTAAATCAACAGGTTATTTTCAGAATGGATTATGTGTAGTGACTGATATATAGTAGGTGCTCAGTAAATATTCTGAGTGAATGAATGCATAAAAAATCAATAAGGATGAATTAGTCAATATAATTGATGGTTATTTTGTGTAGTTTTATTGAGAATATTAATGTTTCAAAAGGATTAAATCCAACTTAAGTAAGGAGACATTTCAAAGAGGAATATTTTTAGATATGATTGTAATGTAAAAGGTAATTAGTTGGGTAGCCATGATATTATACTGCGTTATGAATGGCTGGTGGCAGTATATATTAACTTAATGAGGTGTGAGAAGACACACAAGACTTCAGAATATCCCTGAAGTCTGAGCCTAAAATCCTAATGGAGGGTAATGCTAATACAGTAACAGAGAAGAGACTCTCAGATTCTTTCCTGGAGAGCTTAGACCATGTCAGCTTTCCCTCAGAATATCAGGAGGAGCTAACAAATCATTTCAAATGATGTATAAATCTTTACTGATTGTCTGTTATTTACAAAGTGCTGTGCAAGGGGACAGATAAAAGCCAAAAATAAGACGTTGCTTGTAATCTGCTTACTGTTTATGGAAGAGAGAATTCTTTACATATAAAAATAATAACTAATTCTAAAGGTAGTTCTTTGTTTTACTGGTCATTCTGGCTAACCAGTAAGCAAAATAAAAGGCAAAGAGTATTTACTGCCGAAATGACACTTGTAAAACAGTCAGCGCTACAGGAAGTCAGAGGAATCAGAGATCAGCCTTATTTGGAATTAGTTAGGGCCTGCTTCACAGAGGAAGGATCCTATGAGCTAAGTGATGCTGGATTTGGATTGCCAGGGACGAGAGAATGGGACAGTTAATTAAAAATAAGAATGTGGGTAAACTATCAGAGTTATGAGTGGATCCTGGAGTAGAAGTCATAAAAAGAGCCAACATTAAATATATGTTTGCTTTGAAAGTTAGGTTGGGTCTTGAAAGTCAAGCCCAAGAATAACATAGTAAGGAAAAGTAGGATTTGAACCTGCCTATGAGGCTAGATTTGGAGTTGGTGTGCGAGCAGTTTGCAAGAATGGGAATTTCTGGGACTGGCTGTGAGTGCAGAGATTCATAGCCAGAACTGAGCCTGGGGTCAGGAATCAGAAAGTGGCCAATTGTGCATTAGAACTGGAGGGCTAAGCAAGGACGCAGACACTAATGAGGACTGACAATGAGGAGGTAAGCAGGATGAAGCAAGGTTATGAATAGGTAAAATGGGATCATTCAGAAGTGAATTCCATGAATTGGGGCATCCATTTTATGAATGTACCAGTCAGTATGCCCTGCTGGGATAAAAGCACACCTTTTAAAGGCCTGGGTTTTCTAGAATTAGAAGAGAAAGGACATATATGGAACATTTTGTCGCAACCTTCAGTATCAAATGACAAAACTGGATTCTAGAGAGATTGTGACTTATCCAAGGTCACAAAACCAGCTAAAAACTGAGTTAGGACTTTCAATTAGGTTTCACCTTCAAGAGTAAATGTTGTTCTACTGGACATTATTTTTAATGCTTAATAGAAGTGTAGGCTTTTGTGCCCCACCCTTTTTGAGGGGAGGCTGTGTAGTGAGTGGTGCTGGTATATTTTAACATTTTAATAAGTCCGTCAGATGATTCTTATGCACAGTTTAACTTTGAGAACTACTCTTAAAGGACAACTATTGAAAGTTTCTGAATTTGTTATTTTAGGCAAATTTATCTGATATTGGTTTGTGGAAAAAATTGGAATTGGGCAGATACTAAGGTTAAACAGATCAATGAACATAGTGGAATAATGCAGACATATGCAATAAGGATTTCCTTTAGGGTGTTGGCTGTGAATTAGAAAGGAAAAGCATTTTTGAGATCCTGTACTGGTAAAATTAGGACCTGGTAATCAAATATGGGACCAGGATAAGGAGAAAAAGATTAAATTAAAAATTTTATGTCTAGAGCAGTAATTTTCAGTCATTTCTCATTTTTGGATATGTGTTTTTATAAATTGCTATAGTGTAACTAGGGATAAAGCTAACTACATATTTATTGATGAAAATTTATTTTGGCAAGAGAATTAATGCAGTGTTGGAAAAAATAAGAGAAATATTGAAAAGAGGAAGACTGATGGGATATATGTAAATGAGTGAAACATTCAGTTTCTTTATTACCAAAGAATAGTTCAGTAGCATAGTTGTACTTTGGATATTTTTCCTTGTTGGATTCTGAATAAACCTGAAGAGAATTTATTTTATTTGGATGATTTAATTTTATCCTCTTTTTACTTCATTTAATGTTCATAATTTTAAATAACAAAGATAAATGGAACTTCAAAAGTAAAAGCAATTCCTGGGATTGGTGGTTCCCCTGGGTTCATAGATATTTCAAAAATATGTCAAGGCTTGTATTTTCTGCTTTGGTTTAATCTTAGCTATAAATCAAATAAAAACCTGTGTTTCTGTCTTTTTATGAAGAGTTAATTAGATTTAACTGTGGATGTTTAAATTTGAAAAAGTATATAAAGCATAAAATATATGAAGAAAGTATAAAATACGCTGTTTATGACTTAAAGATGACCAAGGTATTTTATCTACTTTTTTTTGTAAATGAATTTTGACTTTCTAACACTTAACCTTTACTATCATTTAATTAGCTGCATAGGTCTTGAACATATTCTGTAGATGAATTTTGTGAGAATATCAGGGCTGAAGCAATTTCAGAGATGAAAAGTACAATTTTAAAGGTAATTCTTTAATTACAGCCTCTCTATTATCAAGGTTGCTGTATACTGATTGAAGCAATTGCTTCAGATTATATCACTGGGAAAAGTGTAGGAAATGGGTGATTAATTAACCAACCAAAGAGCAGTATGCCTTTAGTAGGTACAAGGGCCTTTCATGGTGTTGTGTAGAATGCAAAGAAATATATATGTATGTTTCTTTAAGACACTTAAAATTTAAACTGAGCCAGCATATAAAGGGATATGTGATTAGTTCCATATTCTACTTACAATGTTGATAAGACAAAGAAAAGCTCATTGCTCAGGGGAAGCATACCTAGATGAGTCATAATTTCCCTAAGGACTTTATAAAGAGGCAGTGTCCTCAAAACCTTCCTATACTGTATACTGTGACTTGTTTCACAGGGCTGTTTTATATAGCTTTCCTATAAATGGGAGTGAAAATGCATGAAAGCACAATTCAGCATATACGGTTTGATAAGGAACTGATGTTGATAGCATCTAATTATGGACCTATTTTCCTTGTTGGTTTGGCTGAATTCAGGGGTATATTTGAGGCTCTTTGGAGGAATAGATGGAGTAAGTCTCCCTCAAACAATTTTCAAATGCTATTTCTCTGAATTGAACTTTTGAAAGATACTGGGTAATAATGATATCAGGGCATTTCTTCTTGAAAGGAAGATGAAGTGCAGCTATTTTATGTCAACTAAATTAGCTGAGTTTGAAAGCGTCTCAGTCTATCTTATTCCTCACAGTCCCCTAACCTCCCTAAACCCTGTCATATGCAGACAGACTTTGCAACAATTTGGTCATGAATAGTATAGATCAAAAAGGAATGAACTAAAACATAACTTAGTTCACTGAGATAGAAGTAAAATATCACTCATGAGTGTTCTATTTTCTCCCTTCACTAGGATTTGATCATAAATATTTGAGATTTTCCATTTATAGCAATTCCACATGAGAACCTATTAGATTCACTGCCAATCCTAATGATGAAATCCACCAAAATTATAAGTTCCACCATGGAAATATGCAGAATTAATAAAGATTATATAGATCATAAAACTGAGAATGCATCCAAACAAAGTGATGTGACTTAATATTGGGACTGGAAGTACCAATTGGTATTATGTTGTATTTTTTCTTTTTAGATATTACTGCTCAAACAGAAGCACATTCCCTATTGTGACATAACTCATTTAGTTAGCAAACAGACCACTGAGTTTCTGCTGTCCCAGGCAACTGCATTATGTAGGAAACTTTTTCAATTTCTCAAATGTCATTAAAAAGCATTGTCATTACTTCTAGTGTTGTGTTGTGACATTGACATTTAAATGCTAAGTACAGTGATTCTCAAACTTTAATGGGCAAGAGAATCACCTAGAAGGCTTGATAATACAAGAGGTTCTGATTTATTAGGTCTGGGGCATAGCCTGAGGATTTGCAGTTCTAACAAGTTCCTAGGTAATATTTGGTGCTGCTGGTCCTGGGACCTCTACTAAAGGATTTCAGAGAAAAGTGTTAGGAATTTGTTTAAAGAGGCCCAAGTTCCCAGACTCAAGCTTGATATACAAATTGGACATGTTGTACCAGGACTGTATTTATTTCTCACTGCAGATTTCCCTGAGCTCAGTGGAATCACAGCTGTTACAGAAATTTAGACCTGTTTGTTGGAAATAAAGTCACAATTTAGAAGAGATTCATAGATTTTAATAAATATTAATCATGCCTTGAATTTGAATGGCTGTACCCTTTAGAAACTGTTGAATTAAGCATCTGTCCTATCGGTTGGGTCAGGAAGATTCAGCATACATAGAATTTTGAAAATGAATATATGAGATTTAAAAACTGTCCTGAAGTGTGTGGCATTTCTGTGGTTAAACTCTAGTTTAGTGGTTCTCACCTAGCCTGCAGTGCCTGGGATTCACACTAGATTAATCAGAATTTCTGTGGGTACAGTTGAGGCAGGGCTATAAAATCTCCTCAAAGAGTCTACAACTGCAAGCAAGAGAGTCCCATCCCACAGCCCCATGGGATTTAAGGCCCCTTTCAGTTAGAGGCAGAGTGGACATCACCATCCCAGAATCCTACAGATTGGGGAATGAGCGATGGACTAGAGTAGACTTACTGTTATTCTAGCAATAGAACGATTTTTATCATGGATGTGGAGGCAGTGGCCACCAGAGGTTCTGAGGGGAGGGAAAGGGGAAAAATAGGTGTACTGGAATTGTCCTGAATGATGTTGTAATGACAGATACAGGGCATTGTATATCTTATCATAACTTACAAAATTGTGAGGTAGAGAGTTTAAACTATAATGTAAACTATACATTCGGTGGTAATGCTTTAATATGTATTCATCAATTGTATGAAATGTACCACACTAATTAAGGATATTGTTAATGTGGGAAATTGTAGGAGGGGTATGGAGTAGGGCATAGGGAATCCTCTACATTTTTTATGTATCCTTTATGTAATCTAAGTATCTAAGAATTTTTTTTTTTTTAATTTAAAATAAAAACTAAAGTAGATGGCAAAAAACAAACAGAAAACCTCAAGCAAATCTGAAGTACAGCTAGGTTGAGAAGCATTGTTCTGGGCAATATTTGAAACTGCCTTGTTCTGGAAGAATGAAGTACAATTATAAAACTGATGAAATAGAAATTGAGAACCACCATTAGTGATGTAATCCTGGAGACAGAATTGAGATACACCTGACCAAAAATATATGCTGTGATGATAGAGAATAGGTTAAGCCTATTAAATGCCAGAACCCCCAACTGCACCAATATTCAATAAAAAGAACAGCATTACCAGGCCTATTACTTTATACTTTTGTACTAATATAGTTATTCAGCGATTCAAGGTTGCTTTGGTACCAGTGCTAAAAATCTGAGCTTTGAGTAATTAATAGGCTCTGCTTCACGACCTTACCAGTTAAAGCCCCATGCATTATACACATAAAATTTTCAAATCATGTCGCCACTTCTGGGAAAACATAGACCGACCCTTCTAGAGTAGAGGGATGTATGAATGATTATTGAGAGATAAACTAGGAAAAGTAGGTGCAGTAGGGTTAGAGAAGGCTTTGAATTCAGTCTAAGGCAACATTTAAATATTGATGGAGCAAATAAAATAAAATAAAAAATAAAATAAAAATGGGAATCATTTTTAGAGTCTTAACAGTTCACCAGTAATAAAATGTGCCTAACAGGAATCATTTAATCCTAACTAACTTCAGGATTATTTTTAGGAGCATAATTTAGATGCTTTTGGTGGTACCTAGTACTGATACCACCCTACATTTTTAGTTGAAACCTGCCATTGTCCAGTAACCTCTTATATCAGTTGTCTTAAGAGATGTCATTATATTCTTTTTAAAAAAGATTTACTTATTTATTTCTTGGCCCAATTGTTTTTTTATTTTTTATGTGTGCTCCCTGTCTGCTCTCTGTGTCCATGCACTGTGTGTTCTTCTGTATCTGCTTGTCTTCACTTTAGGCAGCACCAGGAACCCATCCTGGGACCTTCCAGAGTGGGAGAGATATGCTCAATCTCTCATGCCATCTCAGTTCCCTGGTATGCTGTGTCTCTTTTGCATCATCTTGCTGTGTCAGCACTCTGCATGGGTCAGCACTCCTGCATGGGCCAGCATGCCTTCCCCAGGAGATCTCAGGAATCGAAACCTGGACCTCCTATATGGTAGACAGGAGCCCAGTCATTTGAGCCACATATGGTGCCGCATTTCTTTTTTCTTTTCTTTTCTTTTCTTTTCTTTTCTTTTCTTTTCTTTTCTTTTCTTTTCTTTTCTTTTCTTTTCTTTTCTCTTCTCTTTTCTTTTCTTTTCTTTTCTTTTTCTTTTCTTGTTTTTTGTGTCTGCTTTTTTTAAAATATATTTTTTATATATTTTTAAAAGATACTTAGATTACATAAAATGCTACATAAAATAATATAAGGGATTTCCATATGCCTCTCTCTCCACACCTCCCACTTTCCCCACATTAACAACTTCTTTCATTAGTGTGGTACATTCATTGCAATTGACGAACACATTTTGGAGCATTGCCACTAAGCATGGATTATACTTTACATTGTAGTTTACACTCTCTCCACTCAATTCTGTAGGTTATGGCAGGATATATTATGGCCTGTATCTGTCATTGCAATGTCATTCACGATAATTCCAAGTGCTGAAGATGCCCCCATATTACACCTCTTTCTTCCTCTCCCTGCCTTCAGAACTTCCAGTGGTCACTGACTCTACATCCATGATATAATTTCTTCCATTGCTAGAATAACAATAAGTCTATAATAGAATACCAGTAAGTCCCCTCTAGTCCATATTTTATTCCCCAATCCTGAGGATTCTGGGATGGTGATGCCCACTCCACCTCTAATTGAGAGGGGGCTTCAATCCCATATTGCTGATCGATGGGACTCTCTTGCTTGCAGTTGTAGACTCTCTCAGCTCCTTAGTGTGGTGGTTGTCCATCCTCACCTCCTTGTTAGTTGTCCTGGGTGAGTCCAGTGAATTGTAGAGTAGGTGTTGCAACTCCACTGAGGCTCAGGGCCTGGCTGGTATATGGACAGCCCAGAGATTCAAGTCACTTGGATGTATAGCTACCAACTCCAGCACCAACTATAGGTTCAGAAGAGGCACATGTAGAAAAGTCACATCTGAATCCAACTCTGTTATATTCGGGAGCACAAACTCCAAAGTAGGGCCCACTGGCAAGGCAACAAACTCCAGAACTGTCTGCTATGACTGTAGGACCTGGGTGTCTCCAGACCCTTCAGGAGCCCTACTATTTGGGGTAGTATCTACTTTGGCAGTCTATGATATCCTGCTGAGATGTGCATAAGCATTACCTCTCTGATGACCTCCCAACTCACTTTGAAGTCTCTTAGCCATATAAACTCATTTGTCTTTACCTTTTCCCCCTTTTATTCAAGGTTTTTTTCCAGTTGCATCACCAGCCAGTGCTTGGTAGTAATCCCTTGCTGCCAGGGATGTTAATCCCCAGGAGTCATGTCCCATACCGGAGGGAAGGTAATGCATTTATATGCTGAGTTTGGCTTAGAGAGAGGCCATATTTGAGCAACAAGGAGGCTCTCAGGAGACAACTCTTAGGCACCCTACAACACTAGGCTTATTTGAAGAGCAAAGGCTCATAGGCATAGTCATCAATATCAAGGGCCCATGAATGGACCATCCTTCTTCACTAGTCATTGCACCTGTACTTGGGGGACTCATTGTTGTGTGAATACCCAGTATTACAATGCCCCTTGAACATTTGAACACATTTATATACCTTATATGTATGCCCAGGTGAACTTCCTCCCATGAATCCCACATCACTGACACTCTACATCAGTGATCCTCCCCTGGTACAGTTGTGGCCCTTTTGTGATCCAAAACCTCTTCAAAAATGAAGCCAAGAATATTGCCAAATACAATTAATAGGAAAATGAAGTGATGATAGGTTTAAACATAAGAAATAAAAATACGTAATTTAGAAAAAATTCTTTAAATATCTGTAACATCAGATTTAATGAACTTAAAATTCTTCTTAATTCTATTATGAAGCAATAGGTTCTTTTAAAAAGTCAAATAGCTAGAGCATAGAGTAAGGGAAGCATTATTGGACTGGGCTCTAGGAAACCTGGTATTTAAACTTGATTCTCCCCCAGTGATAATGTTTTTGAGGAAGGTCCCTCTACATAGGAACATGTGGATATTTTTTAAGAATTCCTTTTCTGACTTTCATAAACTTAAGTTATATGCTTACAAGTGAGTCACCAAATTTCATAGGTATAAAAACATAAGTTGATGTTTTTGTCTGATTTGTCTAAAGACAGTGTAAGCATGAAGTGAAGTTTTAATTAAAGTTGTTGGTAAAGTTTTGGTCCACTCTGTTATTCAGGCTAATAAAAATACTGTACATTAGAAATCATGAAATAGTGATAGGGAAATCATCACTGGTTTCTCAATTGTTTATTAAATTGTAGGTGGCAGAAAAGCAAGGGATTAATAATACTTTGAGTCAAATTTCTTTGACAGTGATTCAACATATTTCAAGTTGCCTAAATATCAACATTTATTAGACAGAATTTTAAGATTTCTGATGCTCGTTGGCTGCATATTTCAGGAAACTATCTGTCAACTCATGAACCCTGCAGTCACACTACTTTTGGAATTATTTAATGGTTCTGCTACAATGCCATCTTCAGGAGAAAGGAAGACTATAAGTCTCATCAAGTAAATCATACTTTCTGACTTGAATTTACAATCATAAGCTTGTATTGCCACTTATAAAGAAATTATCCAATAATTTAAGCTAGAATTTGAAAATTCTTATAGCACAGTATAGCTTTTACTTAATTTTACAATTAACTAATCTTATATTTGGTAATATTTTACTTAATACTATCCATAAAATTTAAGAAAATTTCCCTATTTGTTTTTAAATATTGTGCATAGTTTGGGTTGCTGTATAAAATATAAGGCACCAAGTAAAATTTG
>JAKSZT010034767.1:273173-289083 GCA_026826555.1 Tolypeutes matacus | reverse complement strand
GAGAAGGGAACAGTCAAGATCTAATGGGATGTTTGGTGGTCGTGGGGAAGGTTTTTCATTACCTTTCAGTAATGGACACAGGACATGGTAAATATCATCAAAATTATTTAACTGTATCATCTAAATTGTAAACTATACTGTAAATCACTGACAATGTTTAGTTGCTATATTTTGCTATCTGCATAACAGTTATAATAATGCTAACAACAAAAAAAAAAGGAGGGGGAGTTAATATGGGGTGGGGAAGCGGGGGTGGTTTGGTATCTGGGAGTCTCTGGCACTCCGCGTGTGCCTTTGCTGTGACCTAAAACTTCTTTGAAAATTAAATGAAAATTTGTGAGACAATGGGGATTGAGAGGAGGAAGGTGTCATGGCACACCAGACATGCGATAACACAGTGATAAAGGGAAGGAAGAAAGGGAAAAAAGAAGAGAGAAAGGAAATAAAAATGAATATATGTATATATATATTTTAAAGGTATTTCCTTTGCTTTTTTGCCCATTTTTTGAATGTCCCAATCCACTAATTATATTTTATTTTGTTTTGTTCTTTGTTTGATTATTTGTTTTTTTTTCCTTCTCTCTCTTTTTGTTTTTTTTGTTTTTCCCCCTGAGTTTCCTTATGTTTGTCTCTTGCATGTAAGCTTATCACACTTGTTTCTTTTTCCTAGTAAGTGTATTTGATTATTTTATGGACTAAATGTTCATGGAGGATTTGGATCACAGAAGGGTTACAATGGGTACTGCGGGTGATTATTGGGGGTGGTGTCTGGGGGTTTCGTGGGGATTGGTTCAACCGAATATGCATGAAAGATATACAAAATCATTCAAAGGATCGGGGGATGGGGCATGGTCACGATGGGTGGATATTCACACAATAAATGAGGGAATCTGAATTCCTAGCCTGGAGAGCTCTGCCACAATCTCCAAGGGAGCAGCAATAGTTGTCATTTTTGAGATCACAAATAACTTGTTAGTATATGCAGTCTCATCAACAGGGGATTTCAATTAAAGTAGGTACCAGATACTCTCAATAATCTCCATTCCCTGCCCCAACCAAGCTTTCTCAATTGCATATTAGTTATATATGGGCCAAAGAATAAACCAATCCTGGAAAATGTCCATAAAAGTGTAATAAGACAAAATTCAGCTTCTCAGAGAATTTAGATTTGTGTAAATTTAATCTTACTAGATTTAATTAGAATAGACAATAAAATGCAGTGGATACTGGTATTATTATTTGATGAGACCCAGTGGGGTTTCCCATATTATCTTGCCATGAGAAGGCACATGTAGTGTAAATGGAGGCAAGAGCTACTTATGTTGGATCTCAGTCCTTTCAACACTCAAATTTCACAATTAGAGTGCCCTTAAGACCTCCCTTGGGGAACTCATTTGCCATGCTCTGCTTTCCCTTAAATGAAGCAAATTTTGCAACCATTTGGAAATGATTCCAACAAATTAAGCAGTTTGAGAAGAGATTCTCGGATATGTTGCCCTTCACAGATATTCTCTTTTCATCTTTCAGAAAACAGAAAAATCCCAAAATGGAAGCAAACATTCAGATCCAAGAGAGAGGAGATTTTCTCATTTGACAGGTGAGTATAAATGTTGGGTTTCATATAAGTGAAGAAAGAATTGAAATCTTCTCCAGCTTTCATCCAAATTGATGACAAAAAAATCTATTATAAGGCAAGATGTGTCAAAACAAATTGATATTCAAATTCTTTTGATGTCTAAACACCTGTCTGTGCATCTTTTTTTCATGTTTTAGCAATGGCTAAATTTAAAAGGGATAATGTTTATGCCAAACAAAGTAGTCATTTAGAAGATTTTGACCAATGCTACCACTACCTAGCGATAATACCTATACAGGAGTGAATTAATATTGAAAAGTTTTGTCTTGGAATTTAGAGGTAGAAATGTATCTCCCATGCTCATACAGTTTTTATTCCAAATGCACAGTGTAAACTTAAACACACAGAGGAGTATTTTAAGGAAGTTTCAACAGTCTAACAACTAAATTCTGTTTCAGTCAAACCTATTCATGAACTTATGTATTTATTTATTTTCATTTATAGAAAATCATGCATAAAATATCGGATTCCCATGTGCCACCATATTATTAAGATTTTCCCTGTATGTGTTGTTTTTTTCACAACTGAATAAACCACATTATTTTAATTGTACTATTAACCATAGTGTATGCTTTAATTAGGCCAACTTAGTTTTGAATTGACAAATATCTTTCATGGATATTTAAAGATACTGAGACAGTCATGTTTGAATTCTATTAGATAACCTTACTACCTGGAGATAGTCCTTAAATTTCTTACATCTTTAAGCCTTTCAATACTCTTTTTTGCTTATATGTTGAGAAGTTAGTTTAAAAATATAATATATATTTTTAAAATGCTTATAAAATCTGAATGCTAATTAAATGCACAAGTATAAAGAGAACATAGAAGAACCTATAGCATACACTAGGTATTTAATAAATGTTCAGAAACATTAGTCCTTTTTAAATAATATTTTAAACAATACAAATATAAGATGTTGCAGATGGAGAATCCTTTGAATTAATCTGATCTAACTCCTTCATTTGAATTAGAGAGCCTGAAGGTAAATAATTAGAGCAGGTTTTCTGATGTTACAACCTGAGAAAGAGTGAAGAAATTACTCCTGACAAATTCCTTTATCCAGTACTAACCCTATTACACAATCCTGACTCAAATATGTCTTTTACTTTGGACCATTAACATTCAGTTAAAATCTTCATGCTTTCCAAAAATCTTTGGAATCTTTGGAAAATCAACCAGTCTTGTGTATGCTTGTGGAAAGATCAAATGTCTTTCATGGATATGGAAGTCTGAAAAAAAACATAATTAGTTTGGATTCATTCCAGCCACCTTTAACATAAAAACATACCATCAAAGGAGAAGATCAGGCATGTTATTCTAAAATCAACAAGTTAAAATTTCCAGGAAGGAGAAAATGTGGAAAAAACAATCCTGAGTATCTCTAAGGAAGGAGAAAAGACAAGATGCTGGAAGTCCTTTAAGATGCTGATACAACATGCTCTGTTTAGTTCTGTTTGCTTTATTTGTTTTATTTGTTGCTCTGACTGAGCTATTGATTTACTTATTATCATCATTTCTGGCAGCAATTGACCTTTTAATGGCTGGTAGTCATTAAAATTAGTGTGCCAGGTGATCTCAAAGAGCCAGACTCTTTTCAGAGGTTTTGCTAGAGGTTGTTCTGCCTCAAATTTGATTATGTACTATTGATGGCAATTTAAGGCATCTATTTAGTTAGAAAAAAAATGAGTACCATTGTAGGGCCTTCATTTTATAACCACACACTGAGTATTATTAACAAAAATCTTTTGATCCCACAGAGTCCTTGTTCCCAGATTTATTTCTCAAGAATGCTGGAGACTTTTGAGTAAATAATTTAAATAGATAGATAGATAGATAGATAGATAGATAGATAGATAGATAGATAGATTAATCTATTTTCAACTTGGATTTCTTTCTGCTATACATATGAATCTGAGATTTCATACCTAAATTCATGAAAAACCAATAAAAAAGTAAGAGGTGAATTACAGTTTTCAGTACACAGTGAAGGGAAGACATTTATAGTTTTATTCTTGGTTTCACCCATCAGAAAAGCAGTCAGTTTTGTGGCAAAATCATTTTTTGAGCTCTTCTGGATTAAAGAAGATGCTAAGAATCTTTTCAATTTTATCTCCAAGAATATTGAGAGGTTGATAGTTCCTACAGAAATAAGCACCCCATACTTTCCTATTTGAAAACAACTCTAATTGATTCTAGATTCTCTCAGAATTGGCTCAGCCAAGAAAAATGTGACAAACATTATTTTAATAGTTCCTATTTCAAAATTTCTAATTTCCTTTAACAGAATATATTATTTCTTCTGTCTTATCTCAGTGAAGTAAAACTTCATATTCTTTGAAAGATTACTTTGTCAACATAAAATTATCTATTCATTAAAACCTCTTTCTTTTTTAGTGAAGATTTATTCTGATAAGAATTCATCTGCTGATTTCACACAGATAGGAGATAGGGTGAGTGAAATGATGACTTGTAAAGAGTGGGTTGGTGTATGTGGTAATTGTTATGTCTGCTTGACTGTGAAAAAGAATTAGGCCTTTCTGCCTTCTCTTAATATATTTGCTTTTATTTGTCATTTTCCACTACAATTATATTTCTAAGCATTCCTTCTAATTTGTGTTTTTTTTTCTCTTTTTCATTTATATATATATATATTAGTAACATTCTCTAAAAAGTGAGTATTATACTCTCAACTAATGAGCCATTTTCTTCTCATTGTTTTGATTGAACTTTACACTAATAAATGAATCATTTTCCATTCATTATTATTATGTACACAATTTTCATGTTGCTTAAACTTAAATGCTATATATTTGCATTAAAAACATTTTCCTACAAAAGGAATATTTTACTTAGATGACTGACATACAGTAGCTAACTTTAATTGAAATAACTTAGAAATAAATTGTCACTTAGTATTTTATAAATCAATATCATAGATATAAAACTTTACTATGAAATTAGGATTTTCATTGTAAATATTTACAGTATTGAAATTTACCTTATCCCTGTGATCATCGACAACAGTAATGGTTAAGAAATCTTCCTCCCATACACATTTTACCAAAAAGAGCCACCCTTCCATATATGACTTAAATAAGTCTTATGGATGTCACCCTTGTTTTTCTATGAAAAGATTCTCCAAATTCCCATTCTTTACCTCATAAATGATTGCCTGTATAGTTTGTTCTCACTAGTCAATCAGAAGAAAATGGTTGCTACCTAAACTTTGGATAAGCTTCTTTCAGCTCCCCAGTTTCCCAAATATTGCCCAATCATCAGCCTGAGCCAGCCTATAGTCCCTCCATTAGGTCCTCTCTGGAAGAATAGCCTGTCTTCAGCATAAAATATTCTCTGATCTCCTATTTCATCAGTGTGATATTTCATCCTATTTCTCCACACCAAGTTCTTTCTATTCTTGTTTTTTCCTTTCTATAAAAGGAAAACTTTTTTGCTCAATTCTTGAGATATTTGCAGCTATCTTGGATAGAGTCATTCTTTACCAAATACAGACTGCTTTTTAAAAAAATAACTTTATTAGAGTTGTTGTGAACCTACAAAACAATCATGCACACGGTGTGGAGTTCCCATACAACACCCCTGCATCAGCACACTACACTGTTGTGGAACATTTGTTTTAAATTATGAGATAATATTAACAGAATATTAACACTAACTGTGGTCTATAGCATACATTTGTATATCTTTTCCCCCTATTGTTAACACAGTCCATTTTTGGCATTCACTACAAAAAAGAGGTTTTAAAGAATAGGCAAATTTCCCCCCCTATTGTTAACACAGTACATATTTGGCATTGATACAAGAATATTACAGTATTACTGTTAACTATAGTCTCCCCCCAAAACAGATTTGTTTTTATTTGAAATATGGTGACTAAAGAAATGAAGTTATATCACCATAGTTTCTGATAAAAAGAGACCACAATTACACTATTTGCTATCACTCAAAAACTAGTCCTCAGGCACGGCAAACTGACAGTGTGACTTTTCTGAAAAACATGTTATGGGAAGAGTTTTCAAAAAATAAATGTGTATTCTGCAAAGGGTACAGCTTTTGGAATACTTTCAGAAAAACCTGCTAATGTTACTAAATGTCTTCTTCCACAGGAGGAACAATAGAGTCAAGGACATGACCAACCATATGGTGATGATTGGATTCTTCCTCATGGAATTCTCTGACACCAGGGAGCTCCAGGTACTGCAATGCCTTTCTATTTTTGTTGACTTATTTAGCTACTCTCATGGGCAATTTTCTCATTGTTTTCCTTGTCACCCTGGACCAGAGCTTTCACACCCCCATGTACTTCTTCCTTAAGAACTTGTCTCTCTTTGATCTTTGTCTCATTTCTGTCATAGTCCCCAAATTCATTCTCAACTCTCTTTCCAACAGAAGCACCATTTCCTTCCTGGGTTGCATCTTGCAGGTCTTGTTGGTGATTCACTTTGTTGCATCAGAAGTGTTCATCCTCGCAGCCACGTCCTATGAACATTATGTGGCCATCTGCCACCCATTGCACTATGACATCATTATGAACAGGGGAGTCTGTGTGATGATGGCAGCTGCCTCCTGGTTCTTTGGAGGATTCTTTGGTGGTTTACACACAGCTGGCACATTTTCTTTACCTTTCTGTGGCTTTAGAAATGTTCCTCAGTTTTTCTGTGATGTTCCTTCATTATTAAATATTTCTTGCTCTGAAGCACACATTACTATTGATGTAAGTGTAGCAATTGGAATACTTTTTGGTTTTTCTTGTTTAGTTGCCATTGTTATCTCATATGTCTATATTTTCATTACTGTGCTAAGCATCCCATCTGTGCAAGGCCGGTTAAAAGCTTTCTCCACATGTCTGCCCCATCTTATAGATGTGAGCACATTTCTCCTGATAGGAATAATTGCCTATCTGAAGCCAGTGCCAGAGTTCCCCACTCTCCTGGACTTACTGCTGTCTGTGTTGTATTCAGTAGTGCCTCCCACTCTGAACCCCATTATTTATAGTCTGAGGAACAAGCAAATCAAGGCACCTCTGAGAAAGCTCCTGTGGAAACTCAGTAGTAATATGAAAATCATAATAATTATAAGATATTCAATATTTCTTTCTCATTATGAATGATGATTCTGTGATATTAAGTATATAATTTAATACTTCTGATTTGAAATTTTAATCTGATATTTGACAAGTGTTATAGATTCCTCCTTGGTTTTAGAAAACTCCATTCTGCTATGTCAAAATATTTTCCCTAGTGAAATTAAGTCATTTCTTTTTCACTCTAGCAGACTTTGTTGTATGAAATTAGAGGTTCTATATCTTGTCAAAAACTGCACTACTTCTATTTTTGTCTACTTTTAGGCATAAAAAAGTCAAATTTTATCTAATTTTAAAAATCTTGGAAATATAGAACAATCATGTATATTAAAAATTCCTGGATTGAATTTCATGATAATATACACATAGTTTTATGTAAGTATAGATATTATTATGTAGAGGACCATCCATAGCATATTTACTATGTGTTAGAAAAAAAGATATTTTTTAAACTAGTATTATGTTAGGATATTCCATGCACCATAATTGATGACCAGTTTTCTTTGTATAATATATTTAACTTATTTTAATCAAAATGATGACTAACTGCATTATTTAATGTTATTTGTTCACATATATTAGAAATATTCCTTTTTTAATAAAGCAACAAAATTTGTAGAAAAATAATTGAGAAGCAATTCATCCAACAATTTATTTGACACCCATGAACTCAACACCAACTAACAGATGGTGTCAGTTTTTTTTCTCAAGAGTGTTGTCTCTTGTTGGCAATAGTTTTGAATTTCTATATGAGTCCTTGTTTAACAAATGTCTTGAATATAGCATGTCCTCAATAAATTTATGCAGGTTTAAATAATAAATATTTCTTTTTGCTAACTACTGTCCAAATAGCATTTTACATTTTTGAGATGTTGATTTTAAATAGACAATTATAATGAAGTCTTTTCTCTCCAAACATTGCAAATACACTTTGAAGCAGGATCAAATCTCCTTTCTCAACTGTGCCACTAAGCACATGTGTGCCACCATATTGCAGTCCTGGCACATATTCTCCACTTTGATAAATACCCAAGAATATAAGGCATAATAGAAACAAAATTCAATGACTAATGCAGGATACCCTGGCTTTTTCCAGAGTGGTAGATACCTCAATTACTATACATCAGCTTCATATTCTATTCTGTTTTGAAGATTATGAGATGTAGTTTATTTTATCTTAACTTTTTTTTTACTAAAGTTTAGCATTTATACATGAAAATCCATAAACAATAAGTGTATAGTAAAGTTATGAACATACATATTATAATACAGGGCTCATATCATACTCCAACACCAACACCCTTCATTATTGTTAAACAATTTTTACAAACTATGGAAGAGCATTTTCAAAATATTACTACTAAATATAAATAATATCTTACATTTGGCATATTTCCCCCAAAACCACCTGGTTATTAATACTGCATATTTGCATTAAATACTTGTTATAGTTCATGAGAAAATATTCTCATATTTGTTCAGCTAACCACAGCCCATATTCCACCACAGGATTCATTGTATTAAGCAGCTTTGTACAGGCCATTCGAAATGTACTCTCATTGGCTCTCATATTCATCACAGAGTTGTGCTGTCATCAACTCAATTTTAGATAGTTTTCATTACTCCAAGAGGAAGAATCACATATCCATGCCCTATTGTTGTCCTTTAAAATTTATATAATATCTCCTTTGTCATTGTTACAAAAATATTACAGTATTATGGATGTAGCTTATTTTTATACTTGTAAATAAATTGACAACTGTAGCAATTCCATGTTCATGGAGTAGAATATGGAAAAGTTATTAGAAATCATCATGTTTTACAGACACATATTGACTCAAATCTTTTCTTAGACATTTCCTCAATAACATAAAAACAATATTATGTATTATAAAATTAGAATGCATTAATTTATTAACTCAAACAATTGCCAGAATAAGGTAATTTAACACAGGATGGCAGGGTAAATTAATAGTCCCAATATAATCTTATCATTAATAAAAGAACTACAGTTTGGAAAATCTAAGTAGATGTGGATGATACCAATTCTCTCAGATGATGCTTTATTGCATTTTGTTCTCTAGTAGAAAATATATATATATATACACACACACACATATATAAGTTTATGTGTGCTGCATTTGTGCATGTATGTACATGTGCATATATATATACATTTATATTTAAAATAATTATTATAAGCTATTGATGCAGGCTATTGTGGAGACTGGCAAGTCTGAAATCTGAAAGGCAGGCATCAGAATATAAATACCCATAAAGGTGATGCTGAAATCTCGAGACCAAATTCCTTAGGATCAAAGGATCTATGGATCAAATAGCAGCCTATGGACTGCAGGGGCTGTGGACAGCAGTGGCTAAAGACTGAGGGGGTTGCAGGAGTCCTCTTCCTTAAGGAAGGGGAGGAGGAGGGACATGGCCTATAGCAAATTCAGATTTTGACCAGTGAACTTGGTCTGTTGCATTGGAGGGGCAGCACAATTCCAGTCCTGTTGGGGCCATGGCACTGTTTAAACAGAGAGCCAGGAGGGAGCTAAAGAAAATTTGCCTTTTCAAACAGCTTCCCTACTGCCTTGGACTGGCTGCTGAGAAGACAGAAGGAGGGAGGGTGTAACTGGCCAAGGTTGGAGAACAGCTTTTGAGAAAGTTTATTTGTGAGGCTTGGCTAGCCCTGAGAACATTGCATCTGCACCATCCACCTGCACAAGGAGTTGCTTTGGGTGCATTCCGCCCTAGCACCTGCGGTCTAAGCTGAGAGGTCTGTCAAAGAATGCCATCTTCTGACAGACCAAAAAAGTGCATGAAAATGGAAAAATAATAATAAATACATAAAAGAGGCCAGCAGGTGCCTTGACTGCCACCCTCTCCAAGGTACTTGGAAAATGGCCTGCACCCTATCACTGAGTCCTTAACCCTGGTTTGAGCAGTTAAACAGGGGCAATCCTAAATATTTAGAACAAGTTAAACTAAGAGTCAAAGAACAGTGGTAGCACACAGCTACTTATCAGTAAATCCCTAAGCAAGAGAGAGAAACTAAACATCAGAGTAAATTCAACATAAGAATTAGATGCAGAGACATCAGCAATAAAATTGCAAACCATAACAAGTAAAAGGAAGATATGACTCATGCAAAGGAACAAATCAATGCACTAGATGAGAAACGGGAATTGAAATAGCTAATCAATGTGGCTCACACAAATATCTAAATAAAATCATGGATTTGAAGGAAAGCCTTTCTAAAGAAATAAGAGACATTACGAAGACACTGGGTGAACACAAAGAAAAAAAATTTAAATATAGCAAAGAAAATAATAGAGCTGTGGGAAAGAAAGACACAAAAAGTGAGAGATTAAAAATACAATAGAGGAGAGCTGGTATAGTTCAGTTATTTTGCACTGGCTTCCCACATTCGAAGCCATGGTTTCAGTCCCCCAGGCCTGGTAACTACCAAAAAAAAAAAAAAAAAAAAAGGCAGTAGAGGCACAGAACAACAGATTTTAAATCATGGAAGAAAGAATCAGCAATGTAGAAGGAAGAACAGATGAAAATTGAAAAGAGAGAATTATATATCAAGAAAAGAATGGGGAAAAAAAAGCTCAGGGAATTGCATGATAACACGAAGTGCACCAACATATGTATAATAGGAGATCCAGAAAGAAATGAGAAGGGAAGAGGGGAAGAATTAAATTTAAGGAAATAATGGCTGAAAATTTCCCAACTCTCATGAAGCACAACATACTCCAATTAGAATAAATGCAAGTAGAACAACACAAAGATACATAATATGCAGAATGCCAAAGATAAAGACAAAATTCTGAAAGCAGCAAGGGAAAAATGAAACATAATATAAAAGGGATGTCCTATAAGACTTACTGTGGATTTCTCTTTAGAAAAAAATGGAGGCAAGAAGGTAGTGGTATGATATAATTAAGGTACTGAAAAAGAATAATTGTCAACCAAAAATTATTTATCTGGCAAAACTGTCCTTCAAATATGATGGTGAGTTTAAAATTTTAAAGATAAACAGAAACCAAGAGAGTTTTAAACAAGGATCCAGTTCTGCAGGAATCAACAAAGGAGTTCTTCAGCCAAGAAAGAAAAGAGAAGAGAGACAGTCTTGGAGGAGAGTGTAAAAATGAATAAGATCAGAAGTTATTAAAAAGGTAAAAAAAAGTGTTCAAAAATAAGATATAACATATCAAAGTCAAAGCATAAAATGGCTGAAGTAATTAATGCCTTTACAGTAATAACACCGAATGTTAATGGAGTAAAATCCTCAATCAAAAGACATAGCCTGACAAAATGGATCAAAACAAAACATAAGCCATCCATATGCTGTCTGCAGGAGTCTCAACTTAGACCCAATGTTGCAAACAGACTAGAAGTGAAAGATTGGAAAAAGATATTTCATGCAAATTGTAACAAAAACAGAGCAAGTTTAGCTATACTGATGTCAGACAAAATGGACTTTAAACAGAAAAAGTGATAAGCAAAGTTGAAGGCCATTATATATATTAATAAAAGGGACACCTGATCAGGAAGGAGCAACAGTCATAAATATCTATGTACAAAACCAGTGTGCCCCAAAATACATTAGACAAGCTCTGAAAAAACTGAAAGGAGAAATCGGCATCTCTATAATAATAGTTGGAGACTTCAACACAACACTCACATCAATACATAGAACAACTAGACAGAAGTTCAACAAGAAAACATAGAACTTGAACAATAAAGTAAATGTGCTGGACCTGATAGACATATACTGAACTTTGTACCCCAAATCAGCAGGTTATACATTCTTCTCATGTTCTCATGGATCTTTCTCCAGGATAGACCACATGTTCAGCAACAGCACAGCTTTCAATAAACTTAAGAAGATTGAAATTATACAAAGCACCTCCTTAGATCATAATGGAATGAAGCTGGTAATCAGTAATAGGTGGGAAAAGGGAAATTGTGCAAATATATGGAGGCTAAACAATACATTCTTAATCAACCAGTACATCAAAGAAGAAATTGCAAGATAAGTGAGTAGATATCTTGAGAAGAATGAGAAATAGAACATAACTTATCAGAACTTATGGGATACAGTGAAGGCATTGAGGAGAGGAAAATTTATAGCCCTAAATTCCTATATTAAAAAAGAAGAAAGAGTAAAAGTCAGTGACCTAACTGAACAACTGGAGAAACTAGAAAAAAAGAAAGCAAACAAATCCCCAAGCAAGCAGAGAGCAAGAAATAACAAAGATTAGAGCAGAAATAAACAAAATTGTGAACAAACAACAACAAAAACACCAGAGAAAATAGATAAAAAAAACTGGTTCTCTGAGAAAATCAATAAAATAGAGAAATCCAAGCAATACCAACAGAGTAAATAAGAGATTCTATGCAAATAAACAAAATCAGAAATGAAAGGGGGGGGGCATTAAGGCTAACCCCACATAAATAAAAAGGGTCATAGGAGGATATTTTGAGAAACTGTATCATAACTAATTAAAGAAACTAGATGAAATGTACAACTTCCTAGAAATGCACAAACAACCTACATAGACTCTATAAGAAACATAGCAACCCAAGAAACCAATCACAAGCAAAGAGATAGAATCAGTCATCAAAAATATTCAAAAAAGGAAAATCCAAAACTGGATGGTTTCACAGGTGAATTCTACCAAACATTCAAAGAATTAATACCAATCCTGCTTAAACTCTTCCAAAAAATTTAAAAGGAGGTAATATGACAAAACACTTTTCATGAAGCCAGCATCACCTTAATACCAGTGCTAGATAAAGATACTTCAAGAAAAGAAAACATAGAACAAACTCTCTAGTGAACATAGATGCAAAAATTCTCAAAAAAATACTTGCAGATTGAATCCAAAAGCATATAAAAACAATTATACATCAAGATTAAATGGGTTTTATTCCTGGTTTGCAAGGGTGTTTCAACATCAGAAAATCAATTCACATAATACACCACTTTAATAAATTGCAGGGGAAAAAAACCACATGAGCATCTCGATTGATGCAGACAAAGCATTTGATACAATCCTGAATACTATCTTGATAAAAACCCTTCAAATGGTAAGTATAGAAGGAAAGTTCCTCGACATATTAAAATGCATATGAAAAACCCATAGCCAACATTGTACTCAGTGAGAATTTAAAAGCTTACCTTATAGGATCAGGAACAAGATAAGGATGCCCACTGTCACCACTGTTATTCAAAATTATGTTAGAAGTCCTAACTAAAGAAATTAGGCAAGAAAAAATAATTAAAAAGCATCCAAATTGGAACAGAGGAAGTAAAACTCTCACTCTTTGCAGATGACATGATGGTATATCTAGAAAATCTTGAAATATCTACAACAAAGTTATTAGAGCTAATAAATAAGTTCATGAAAGTGGCAGAATGCAAGAGAAACATGCAAAAATCTGTAATGTTTCTATACATTAATAATGAGAAAGCTGAAGAGGAAATCCAGAAAAACGTTCCATTTACAATGGCCACAAAAAACTCAAATATCTAGAAATTAATTTAACCAGGAATGTAAAGGATCTGCATTCAGAATACTATAAAACTCTTATAAAAGAAGTAAAAGAAGACTTAAACAAATGGAAGGACTCTCCATGTCAAAATGGATTAGACCTAAACATAAAAGCCAGGACCATAAAACTCCTAGAAAATGATGTAGGGAACATCTATAAGAACTTGTAGTAACTGGAGTCACTTAAACCTTACACCCAAAGCACAATCATCCAGTGAAAACATAGATAAATGGCACCTCCTCAAAATTGTGATGAGGGTGAAAATGAAGCCTACTCAATGGGAGTAAATATTTGGAAATCACACATCTGACAAGGGTCTAATATCTATGATATATAAAGAGATCCTACAACTCAAAAATAAAAAGACAAATGACCTGATTGAAAAATGGGCAAAAGCAAAAGGAAGTTTGAGTGAATGTCATATTTGAAGGATACTCAAAATTTTAATGTAGAGACAATTTCAAAGATACAGGCTGATCAGATAAATTTACTCTGCCAGAATATTCATATTTGGGCTAAGTTGCAGATAATACACTTCCCTCACCAACTCCAGCCCCCATTTAAAAATAATCTTTATTATAGAAAATTCAAATAGACCAAAACAAAAAGGGGGTGGGTTATGGTGGTAAGCAAATCAATCATCATCCTATTTTGTTGAAATAACCAATGTTAACATTTTGGTAAATATAATCTGTCATTTTACTTTGCTAAATATATAGATTTTTATAAAAATATATATGCATATTGTTTTGTAACCTACTTTTTCGCTTAACAATATATTGTGAACCTCTTTCAAGCACAATAAAAGGGCAAAATACCCCCTGAATAGATCTTTTTCTAAAGAGATTCAAATGGCAACAAAAAAGAAAAACATGAAAGAAATTGTTCAACATCACTAGATATTAGTGAAACACAAATCAAAGCTTTAACAAGACATCATTTCACTCTTACTGGAATGACCATAACAAAACAGAAAACTACAAGTTTAAGAAAGGATGTGGAGAAATAGGAATGCTTATTCCCTGTTGGAGGGAATGTAGAATCATACAGGCACTGTGGAAATCTGTTTGACATGTCCTAAGGAAGTTAGATATATATTTCCCATGTGACCCAGCAATACTGCTCCTAGGTACATACCTAGAAAAACTGAGAGCAGTTACATGAACAGACATCTGCACACTGCTATTCATAGTGACATTACTAATAATTGCCAAAAGTTGGAAACAACCCAGGTTTCCATAACTGACAAATGGATAAACAAACTATGGTATATGCACATAATGGAATAATATTCAGCTGTAAAAAGAAATGAAGTCATGAAGCATATGACAACATGGATGAACCAGGAAGATATTTTGTTGAGAGAGGCAAGCCAGAAACTGAAGGACAAATATTGTGTGATTTCCCTATTATCAACTAAATATAATGCACAAACTCCTTGAGTTAGTAGCTAGAATATAAGTAACTAGAGAAATAGAATGTGGTTAGAGAATGTAAATCTGAGATTTAATCTGTACAGATTTGGTAAAAAGTTATTTGTAAATGTTTGGAAATGAATAGAAATTGTGAAAGCACTATAAGATTTGTAATTAATAGTGCTAACATGGTATGATAGTGGTTTGCTTTTTGCTGTTTTTCTTTTCTTTGAAGTAATGGAAATGCTCTAATATCGATTGAAGTTATGAATGCACAGCCAGATGATTATATTAAATGCCATTGATTGTACACTTTAGGTAAATTATATGATTTATGAACAAGAAAAATAATAGGGTCAGAAGAAAATACACCAAATATAAGATATGGATTACAGTTAGTAGTAATATTTGACAATGCTGTTTCATAGATTTTAACAAAAGTTTCAAAACAATGCAAGGTATTTGTGGTTGTGTGGTGTGTATGGGAACATGTATGATATTATGCATTTTTTGTTAGTATACAACTTTTTCTATACACTTATTGTTTATGTATTTTCATGTATGTATGATATACTTCAATAAAATGTTTTTTTTTTTTTTTTCCCCAGGCCACTGCCTTTATTTTTATTTATTTATTTTTTATTATGGGTAAAAATCAAAATTCTCACAATACATACAAACATTTGCATAATGATATATAAATATATGTGCATATATGTGTATTTGCTTACAAAAATGTTATTTATATATATATATATACATATATTTTTAAGAGGTGCTTAGATTACCTAAAATATTACACGGAACCCACTGGGATTCCCATGTTGCCCACCTCCCACACCTCCCACCACATCCCACACAAACATCTCCCACAGTGTGGCCCACCAACCTCAATGAACTTACACATCCTGGAGCCTTGCCACCAACCATAGACCACAGTTCACACTGTAGACCACACTCTCTCCCACTCAGTTCTGAGTGGTGTGTGCTGATTTAAAATGGCCTACATCCATTGCCACAACAGTACTCAGGACAACCTCCAACTCCCAAAGAAGCCCCTGTATTTCAACTGCTCATCCCCTCCCTACCCAAAAACTGTCAAGTGGCCACTGGCTCCACCTCATTGTTATAATTTCTTGCATTGCAAGAATCACCATATGTGAGCAAGAGAATACCATCAAGTCCACTTTA
>JAKSZT010034767.1:138451-195543 GCA_026826555.1 Tolypeutes matacus | reverse complement strand
AATTAGACTCAAATAAGTCCTCCCTGCACATGGTTCACCAGTCCCTTCTATTCAAACCTATATGTGATGCTGGAGTTTTTAGGTATACTTCCAGAAACTGGAGCCTCCCGCCTACCCATGTGCCAGGTGTGCATGAAATCTAGGTGGAGCTGCAACTCCTACCCTACAGCTCTATGGACTCATCCAAGTCACCTGGTGAGGAGAAAACGATGGGCAATGGCCATCCCAGGGAATGGAGAGGGCCTGCATCCGCAGGCAGGATCATCCCACCTACCATATCCATGGGTTATAAGCCCTCTCTCACTTGGAGTTGGAGTGGACATCACCATCCCAGTCCCCTCAGGTTTGGGGGAAGAAATATGGACTAGAGTGGACTTGAGGGTATTCTCTTGTTCACATATGGTGATTCTAGCAATGCAAGAAATTATAACAATGAGGTGGAGCCAGTGGTAAGCAGGGGATGAGCAGTTGAAATACAGGGGCTTCTTTGGGAGTTGGAGGTTGTCCTGAGTACTGTTGTGGCAACGGATGTAGGCCATTTTAAATCAGCACACACCACTCAGAACTGAGTGGGAGAGAGTGTGGTCTACAGTGTGAACTGTGGTCTATGGTTGGTGGCAAGGCTCCAGGATGTGTAAGTTCATTGAGGGTGGTGGGCCGTACTTGTGGGAGATGTTTGCATGGGATGTGGTGGGAGGTGTGGTAGGTGGGCAACATGGGAATCCCGGTGGGTTCCGTGTAATATTTTGGGTAATCTAAGCAAATCTTAAAATATATGTATATATATATATAAATAACATTTTTGTAAGCAAATACACATATATGCATATATGTTTATATATCATTTTGCAAATGTTTGTATGTATTGTGAGAATTTTTATTTTTACCCATAATAAAATAAATAAATAAATAAATAAATAAAATGGGGGATGATTTAATGAGAGAGAAGGATGTTTGCTATTAACTGAAAAAGCAAGAATAACTTCAATAATATGATATTTTCTTTAGAAAAATATATTCTTGGAACAAAAGCTTCCCAAAGGTAAAACAAAATCTTAAGTAAGGTTGTAAATTCCCTGAATCACAGAATCTGATCCATTATAAGGTTAAGGGCAGCAAAATTGATGACTCTTTCTCAACTTTTCTTGCTGATATGGCTTCTATCTTAATCTTTTTTTTTTAATTCACTCATTAGAAGTGGTTATTGATAATGTTTTTTTCTTCAAAATATGAGTAAAAATGATAAGAAAATTTAGGGGCTCAGAATATTTTTTAATAACTTATTTACCAAATACATCAGAAAAAAAGTGTTTATATTTTGCTTATTGTTTTCTAGGTTTTTCTTTCTGGATTGCTCTATACTTCACCACAATGATGTATGTTCTTTGAAAAGTGTCCTCAAACTCCCCTCCCCACCATATTAAAATACATGCATTCTGGGTCAGATTCATTCTCTTATATTTCATATATTAAAATTTTTCTAGTTCCCAGCAATCTAACTTCAACAAACCTACTCCATGAAATTTCTTTATTATCATCACAAAATTTCATCTCACCCTCTTCAGACCCCTATATTTTATATACTATAGTGTACATAAAATCAGGTCACATGCTATATTTTTGTATAATTATTTTTGTATATAGCTTATTTCTATATCTCACTGACTGCCAGTGTAAATAGTGCCTCAAATAGCGAGACTCCTGAAGGATCTTGAGAAACCTAGACACTATAAGCAGGGCAGACAGCTCAGGAATTCAGCACCCTGTCAGTGGGCCTTACATTTGAATTTATGCTCCCCAATGTAACAGAGGTGGACTCATTTATAATTTCTCTAAACATAGATCTTCTCCTCCTTTTATTTGATCCTAAAATTAGCACTATACTTCATAAATATGTCTTTGAGGCTTAACTCTTTGGTCTGTTCATATGCCAGTTGAGCCCTGAATCTCAGCAGTGTTGCAGCCAACATCTACTTTCCAGTTCAATTGATTCGACCAGGACAACTAAGGAAAGGATGATAATGGACAATGCCCATCCCAAAAAACAGAGAGTATCTAAAACTGCAAGTAAGACAGCTCCATCAATCTGCCCCATTTGATATATGTCCCTTTTCAATAAGAAACAGAGTAAGCATCACTATCCAAAAATTCTCAAAAGTGGGAAATGAAAAATAGAATAAAGTAGACTTATTCTATAACAGACTTATTATTATTCTAGCAATGGAAGAACATGTATCTTTTAGAAGAAGGCAGTGGCCACCAGAGGTTCTGGGGGGAGGGAGAGGGAAAAATAGGTGCAACATGGGGGCATTTTTTGGACATTGGAATTATCCTGTATGACATTGCAATGACAGATATAGGCCATTATACATTTTGTAAAAACTTATAAAATAGTGTGGGACAAAGTGTAAACTATAATTTAAACTATAGTTCATAGTTAATAACAATGATTCAATAGGTTGTCATCAATTTTAACAAATGTACCACACTAATGAAAGGTGTTGTTAATGTGGGAAAGTGTGTGAGGGGAGGGGGTGGGGTATATGGGAATCCTCTATGTTTTTGATGTAAAATATTTGTAATATGAAGTGTCTTTTAAAAATATTTTTAAAAATTATAAATTCTTATAATGGCAGTACATTAAATGTATTTAGTATTGTTCACATTCCAGTAAAATGTTTTTTATGTCAAGTACATTGTCTATTGTTTAATTAGCCAATAATTTATATTTTCACTACTTTTCAAAATGTTTGAAATGCCATTGAAACAAATTGTGTTTGAGAAAGTGCCAGCCTCCTCTGGAATCATTGTTGTTTGTGTGTGATTCTCCTTTCTTCATCTGGAATGACTTTAGATTTAATGTCCCCTTCCTAATTTCTAAATACTAATGGATATTAATACTATGAATAAGCCTGATTCTTTGTTTACATTAGTATACTGGAAACTTAACACATTCTGATTTCTAATCATTGAATTTCTATACTATTCATGGAAGATTGACACTTTTTTTTTTCTTTTTAAAATTTTTTTTATTTAATTGAAGTTTATCATTCTTTCATGAACATTCATAGACAATAAGTATATAGCATAAGTGGTGAACTTACAGAGCAAACATGCAAATCATCATACAAT
The DNA here is from genome assembly GCA_026826555.1 of Tolypeutes matacus. Classification (NCBI taxonomy): domain Eukaryota; kingdom Metazoa; phylum Chordata; class Mammalia; order Cingulata; family Chlamyphoridae; genus Tolypeutes; species Tolypeutes matacus. The sequence continues at coordinate 192,411 of JAKSZT010034767.1, read as the reverse complement.
GCTCCCATACATTACTCCACCACCAACACCTTGCACTGTTGTGAAACAATTGTTACAATCTCTGAACAATCATCATTCAAACATTACTACAAATTGTAGCCAATATCTTAGATTTGGTGTATTCTCCCCCCAATGCACCCAGTAAATGACTTCATGGACTACTGACACTTTTTGCATGTATGTCTACAGTTTAAATAAAATTTTTGATTAGCATACTGTGATAGGTGGCAAATCTTGCATAGCTTTCCACCTTTCCTTGGGACCCAGAAATGCATCTTGTGCTCAGTAGCAAGTGTGTCAACCTGGCAGGATATAATGCAATCTGCTAGTACATAAAGGGACTGACACTACATTCCTTTCCCTATTGTCTCAATTATATGCAAACATTCACTTGAGACAGTTTGACTCTGGTGGGTATATTTTATGACATCCAGCTCATACCCCAGGTGTATATCTGTCCCTGGCAGGGAGGAAATGGGATAGCTCCACTGCAGCAGCACATGAATGCAAGAGAGCACTGCTGTAAATAAAACATCTCCCTACCTTAGCCACAGATTATGAATGAATGGCTATGGGGAATTGATCCCCAATTAGTGAGCTTATCTTGCTCTGTCTCTTCTCTGCTAAAAAAATAAAAATAAAAAAAGTTGTTCCACCCAGTGTTGTGTGAGACATGCCTCTGTTGATGACCCTGACATCTGTTTTGGAGTGTGTTGACACCTCTTTAGCTGACTCTCTTTCTCAGGGCCTTTTTTTTCTCAATCTGGATTGTAAAGCCCTTGGTTGTACAATAGCATCTTTAGCCCAGATAAGTACCTTATAAGAAATAAAATGTTAATAAATATTTTGATATATGGTCAAAATTAATATTTGATTCCTCCTTGGAGAAAAACTTCCATTTTTTTAAGTATCATATATTTTTCTCCAAATTTCAGGATTAGCAACAAGGTTGCAATTTACCTCTTCCTCCTATCACATCCTATCTAATAGGGAGAATACCTCAAGGATAGTGACAGGTGCAGAATGTTGTTTTTTAGCAGCATATACTTTGTCACTCAGCAAAGATAAATATATATATATATACGCCAAGAATTTAGGATTTATGGTGTGTCCTTTCTCTATGATCTCTAAATTAATAACTATAGCTAGTATTTGTTGATATTCAGCTAGGAATGCTTCTGTGCTTTAGATGTTTCAATTATTTAATACCATCAAAACTCTATGAAGGAAGTACTTCTGATATCTGAAAACCATAAAACACTTTTGCTGAAATCCACACAGCAAGGGAAGGGTAGGATTCAACCCCATTCTGTCCTTGCCATAGGCTTCACTTATGTTGAAAGAGTTAACATTCTCCATAGCCTTTTTTGAAACCCTTTTAAGGAAGCTTATTATCATGCCTCTGGCTCAGGTTGAAGAGTCTGTTTAGTTTTCTATATGGAGTACTACTATAAGGGTAATTAAAATTTGTCAAGTCCACAAACCATTTCCTTACAATTTTCTGCATGTAACATTAAATCAATTTTCTGAATAATGATACAAATATGTAGTCCTTAGTCTATACATCTGAACTGAACAACAGGGGCAATAGTTGTCATTTTATTTATTTATTTATTTATTTTTTATTATGGGTAAAAATCAAAATTCTCACAATATATACAAACATTTGTAAAATGATATATAAATATATATGCATATATGTGTATTTGCTTACAAAAATTTTATTTATATATATATATATATATATACATATATTTTAAGAGGTGCTTAGATTACTTAAAATATTACACGGAACCCACTGGGATTCCCATGTTGCCCACCTCCCACACCTCCCACCACATCCCACACAAACATCTCCCACAGTGTGGCCCACCAACCTCAATGAACTTACACATCCTGGAGCCTTGCCACCAACCATAGACCACAGTTCACACTGTAGACCACACTCTCTCCCACTCAGTTCTGAGTGGTGTTTGCTGATTTAAAATGGCCTACATCCATTGCCACAACAGTACTCAGGACAACCTCCAACTCCCAAAGAATCCCCTGTATTTCAACTGCTCATCCCCTCCCTACCCAAAAACTGTCAAGTGGCCACTGGCTCCACCTCATTGTTATAATTTCTTGCATTGCAAGAATCACCATATGTGAGCAAGAGAATACCATCAAGTCCACTCTAGTCCATAGTTCTTCCCCCAATCCAGAGGCGACTGGGATGGTGATGTCCACTCCAACTCCAAGTGAGAGAGGGCTTATATCCCATGGATATGGTGGGTGGGATGATCCTGCCTGCAGATGCAGGCCCTCTCTTGCATTGCAAGAATCACCATATGTGAGCAAGAGAATACCATCAAGTCCACTCTAGTCCATAGTTCTTCCCCCAATCCAGAGGCGACTGGGATGGTGATGTCCACTCCAACTGCAAGTGAGAGAGGGCTTATATCCCATGGATATGGTGGGTGGGATGATCCTGCCTGCAGATGCAGGCCCTCTCCATTCCCTGGGATGGCCATTTCCCATCGTTGTCTCCTCACCAGGTGACTTGGATGAGTCCATTGAGCTGTAGGGTAGGAGTTGCAGTTCCACCTAGATTTCCTGCACACCTGGCACATTTTTTAATGAAAAAAGATGTGTTCTTTTTACATGTAATATATATTCATTTCATCATGACATCCTAAAAATGTTAAGTCATTTCAGAAACATTGCTAAGTACAAAGTTTCATCAAAATTGGCTCTTGACTTATAGGGGTGGCCTTTGCTGAAACACATTTCCCTTATATCTGTGGACCTGTGAAACCTAGAAAACAAGTTATCTGCTTCCAATATACAATGGAGGGACAGGCATAAGACAGACTTTCCTATTCCAGAAAGAAGAAATTGGAAGGAAAAGATATGTCATGGTTCTTCCAAAATTCTAAAATCTATCAGTACAAACTACATTAGATTTCCAGCTCTAAGATTCACCTATGGATCAGTGTTTTGTCCTCCAGTCTTGACAGCACAGCAGCCCCTCCCCTTCCAAGCACTTGTGTAGTGGCCATGCTCTCTCCAAACACTGGGGTGAAGGCCTCACCATCTCTGAGCACTGGTTTTCCAGCCAGTCTCTTCCTGAACAATGAGGCACAAGGTCCACCCTGTCTATGTGCTAAGGCAGATAGTCGGTCCCCTCTAAATGCAGGGGTAAACCTGCCCTATTCACACATGGATGAGACTGTTCTAATGGCCCCAGGGAATCTCTTCATTCCAGCACTTGACTCCCATGGTTCTTCTATTGAAGTCATTCTTCCTTTAGTTAATCCCTTCTTTGTTGCTTTCTGTCCATGCTGGCAGTTGTTCTGCCCAGACAAATTTTGCAAATATTTTGACAGTTTTGCAAGCAACGCACAAGGGTCAATATCATAAGGTTGAAGTTCACACATGTCCTTCCTGCAAAAATGTATTCCCGATTCTAACTTCCACTGAAATGGCTGACTGGATCCATGTTCAATAAAAACCTCACATGTAGCCTTATTCTCCAGGATCTCATTTCTGGAAACTCAGACAGTTCCCTAATAGAACCACTTCTAGCTATAGTCTCAGAGCACACTATCTGGAAAGGCTCAGAGTTTTGCAAACCATTAGTTTCTGGTTTTATTATGCTTAAGGGTTCATTTCTCAGCTTATTCCTATTTGTACTCATTTCATTATATGCTGTAAGGAAAACCAGGTGTCAATTTTCACACTTAACTTGGAAATGCCTTCAGCTAAATTTCCAAGTTCATTGCTTTCAAGTTCTGCCTTCCATCCAACATCAAAATTCAATTTTACCAAGTTCTCTGACACTTTATAATAAGGATCACCTTTCCTCCAGTTTCCATAAACACATACATCATTTCCTTCCTTACAGGGACTGTTCAGAAATACCATTAGCATCCATATTTCTAACAAACGTCTTTGAAAGCAATCTAGGCTTTTTTGTCAAGCAACCCACAATTGTTCCAGCCTCAGTCCATTAACCAATTCAAAAGTGATTTAGGTATTTGTAATGGCAGCACCAATACTGGTAACAAAAAAGAGTTAGTTCCCTTGCTGTCAATGTAAATGCAAAGGGCTGGATTAAACAATGAGAATTTATTGGCTTTTGAGGCTAGAAGTCTAAAATAAATTGTTATCTAGACAATGCTCTTCCCCAGAAGACTGAGGAATTCTGGACCTGGCACTTAGTGATCCTTGGTCCTGGGCTTATCTGAAATGTGGCTTTTTGGTCACATTTCAGTGTACATGGAGGCCTCTTCTGGCTTACCTATCTCTTCTGGATTCCATTGTCTTTCAGATTCTGGCTTCTTCCTGTGACTATCTCTCTCTCCATGACCTTCTCTATAAGGCCTTCAGTAAGATTTAAGACCCATCCTGATTTAGCTGGGCTACAAATTATGTGAAGTAAACTCATCCAATAGTCCTATTTATAAGGCTTTACATCTCAGGAGTGAAGTTTAAGATCACGTTTTTCTGGGGCACATAGCTCCATACAACCACATATATATTACATCCAAAATCCAAAAAAATCCACTAGAAGTTGTTCCACATTTTTATTGTAGTATGGGCCAGATGCAACAGCTTATCCTTCATATTAGAAAGGATATCACAACATGTCCTACAACACCGGATGGAGAGAATTTCACGAGATGGAAGATCCCTGAATATTTGTCAGATTTACTTTCCACCCTCTGAAGTGCAATTGTCTTACCAATAACTGTAGAGTAGTTGCTGATTCTTGCACACTAAATCCAATTAGCATAATGTCATCAGTACAGTGGTTTACGGTGTCTTTTTTTTAAGTTTATTTATTTATTTACTTTATCCATTTTAACCACCCCCCCATTTTGCTGTTTTGTGTCCATTAGCTGGTCAATTCTCTGTGTCTGTTTCCTGCCCTCTCTTCTCATCCTTCTCCTCCTGTCTTTACTGGGATTCTATCCTGGGGACCTCCAATGTGGGAGAGAGGCATTCTGCCACCTGCACTACCTCCATTCCTGTTTCTTTTTTTTTTTTTCTTTTTTTTTTTTTGACACATCTCACCTTGGCTCTCCCTTGTGTCTCTTTTCCTGTTATGTCACATCTTCCTGCATGGCTTGTTGGGGTCTGTCATGTCTGCACATGGGGCCTAGGGGCTCGCCAGCACATGGGGCCTGGCAGCATACCTGTGTTCAGGGCCTGGTGGCCCACACACTTTCTACATTTTTCTTTATTTTACTGGGAAATCCTAGGGATCAAACCTAGGTCCCTCCATATGGGAGACTGATGCCCAACCATTTGGGCCACATCTGCCCCCAAGGATTTGTCTCATGTCAAGGAAAGTTGGTCATTTCCTCTGATGAGTAGATTATTTCACAGGGCTGGAGATTTGATATACCCCTGATGTACAACAGTGAAAGTGTACTGCTGGCCATTCAAGCAGAAAGAAAACTATTTCTGGTAGTTTGTACTAATAAGTATCAAGAAAAATGCATTTACCATAGTGATATTGGCATATCAGGTAAAAGGGAATGTGTTAAAGTGCTCAAGCAAAGATACCATCCTGGAACACAGGTATAGTTGGATTTTCATCACCTGGATAACTTTAAGATAATCCATAGGCATCTTGCAATTTTCATCAGTTTACTGCATAAGCCATAAAGGAAAGTTGAATAGGGATGCAGTTGGTATAATCAACATTGCATCCTTCAAATCCTTCATGGTGGGACTAATCTGCAATTCCTTCTGGAATGTGGTATTGGCTTTGATTTACTATATTCCAAGGTAAAGGCAGTGCTAATGACTATTACTTGGCCTATGAAAACAGCCTTCACTGCCTAGATCAGGGAGCCACTGTGGGGATTCTGCCACTTACTAAGTATGTCTATTCCAATTATGCATTCCAGAACTGGAAAACAGGAAGGGCTCAAGGACACATTGAACCACTGTGTGACAGAATTGAACCAAACCCATTGATCACTTGACCTACATATGCTTCTTATCTGAGTGGTGGACCACGGTGAAATTTGTGTCCCTCAAATTAGTGCTGATTTGAAGCTAGTGTCTAAAAACCAGTGAAAAGTCTCATTGTTTCCTTTTATGCAATGCACAGGCACCCTAAGAAAAGGTCATAGTTCTCTTTGAGGAAGGCTGAGTGAGAGATTAACAGTATAAATTTTTTGTCAGTGTAGTATTTTCATTCATCATGGGAACACAATCTGCCTTTCATTTGAGGATTTCTGAGTCTGTAAATTGTCTCAAGCCTGGAAATTGAATTAGGGGTTGTGAACATTGGTTTTGTGATTCAAATTAGACTTTTTTTCACTTACCCTAGAACTCTTACATTTATAAAAATCAAGTGAGAATTTAGTAGACTGTTCATTTATTTTGCTTCTAAGTATCCTGTGATCAACTATGCAATGCCAAAGATCTCTACCAATTAGACTATTCTGATTACTGCTTTGACTCTGCTATCCATTTTAATAACCATAACTACCTTATCTTTGGGAATTAGTTGCTGTTACTTGACCACTGTCACCCTCAGTTCCAAATATTTTCATTGATTTAAGGATCCCATTTCAAAGGCAGGAGTCTCTACTGCAAAATCTGACCTACAGAGAAGAACAACCACAAAGCTCTACAAGCGTGCTGAGGCTCTCCTCACAAATTTCTTTATAAAAGTCCTGGTGAAAGATGGTTCCACTGTTAAGTCCTTGGGTGGGTGACCTGGTCTTGCCTGATAAATCCACTCTAAAATTTTAATCTCCATTTGCATTTTAAAAACTTATTCCACATCATACCAAGGCGGTACTGGAATCTTGACTTCATTTAGTTGGCCACCTTTTGGTCCACCTTTCAGCCTATCAACCAAATAAACTGCTAAAGCCCTTTCTAACACCTTTAACAAAATTTTGAACCCATAGTTTCTGATTATAGGACCCATATCAATCAATTCAGACTTAAACAACTTTATGTTCCTTCTACCAGTAGTCCTCATCTTTAATATCAATTCCCACATAGCAGTAATCAGGGGATTATGTGTGAGAACTGATATTAAGGATTTGGGATAGTTGTATAAGGAACATAATATTTCCCTGATTTCTCTCTGTATAAAATATAAAAATCATGTAATCCTTTTGGCAAATAGCACACATTCTCTTGTGTCATGCTTTGTATCTCATGCTTTGGGGTCTTCCTGGTCTTTAGTTAAATGTTCATAAGTAAAGATGGGTTGTAAGGGTTGTGGCTGAGGACAATTACCAGTGTCTTTCAAGTCAACTACCTCAGGGAATTCCATTAAAATTTCATCAGACAAAGCTAGGTTATACTCCTCAGAGGGACATTAAAGAGCTGTTTCCACTGGCAAAAGAAGACTCAGGGGAATGTAGAGGCTCAATTTTCTCAACTTTATCATCTGTCATAAGTCCCCATTTCAATGATCAGGATGACACTCCTTCCCAATCAATGAGTTCACATAACAGCAGACACCATGCAAATTTTGGAATTCAATTGGTATTGTCATTCTGCTACTTGTATGATGAGACTAGGGTTTTCATTTACTTCAATCTCATGGCTTCAAAAGATAGCTTTTTTCAAGGCACACACAAAGTTTCATGTCACTTATGTGCCACTTAACCTGGGAATTTGAGGCCATCCTTCTATTTAAACAACTTATTTAGCATATTTAAGACAACAGACCAATCTCATTATACTCATTAGCTTGACAAAAAGGGTCTAAAGTATCAAATATCCAGTCATCCAGAACCTTGGTTTTATAGGTATTTCTTTATGAGTGTCCAGTTGTAATATTTTGTTTATTTCTATTGCTATATCATGACAATGATCATGAGCTATTAGTACCATCATTATCATTGGAAATAGAGCTGTTAATGCCTTTAAATTTAATCCAATTAAGGGATAAATTTCAAAATCCCCCAAACCATTTCAGAAAATTTGTCCTTAAGATTCTCATCTTTTAGAATCACTTGCAGTATAAAAATCTGTATCAGTCAGGGTTTTCCAGAGAAACAGAACCAAAATGTATATGTGTTTAAAATTTGTTACAAGAAAGTGGTTCATTAGATTGTTGGGGTTGTTGAATTAAAATTCCACAGGGAAAGCTGTGGGCTGGAAGTTTCAGTAAGAACTAATGTTAAAGTCTTGAGGTAGAAATTGTCTTGACCTATGGAAATTTCAGTTATTATGCTTAAGACAGTGAACTGATTGAAATAGACTCACTCATATCATGGAGAATAATCACCTTTACTTAAGATTGATTTTATTGTTGGGGCTAATCTCACCTGTGAAATACCTCCACAGTAACAACGAGGCCAATATTCGATCAAACAACCAGAAACCAAAAACTAGATAATTGACACGTAAGATTAATCATTACAATGAAGTTCAACAAATTTCTTAACCTTAAATATTTGTTTCTGTATTCATAAAATATTAATATAAGTACCTTTCTTGAGGAGATTAATATAAAAAAGAAACATATGTAACCATAGTACTTTGAGAAAATTCTCTGTTACACACTAAATATTGTATCAAAATTCATGATGAAGATGATAAGATGATGGTGAAATAAAGCAACAAAGTAAGGAAATTTTAGAGGTGATAAGATTTTAGTAATAATATAGTCTTTTTCTCTCATTTTCCTGTAGAGGAAACTACAATTTTGGTTTCTAAAAAAAATTCTAATAGCTTTACAACTCATTTGCAATGATTTTTTTCTTGAATTAAGTTGCCTCCATATTACAAAATCTGAACACATTCCTTTCTGTACATTTATCTTATGGTGTAATAGAGGTTCCTAATGTTCATCAATACCTGTGTTTCTTTTCATTTCCCAATGACCAATAAAACAATATTTCCCAAACTTCCTTACAATTGCTTTGGAGACTATGTGATTCAGTTCTGGTAGTTGGAATGTGTACAAAATTGATGAAGCCTTTTTTAGACATGGCCCATAGACATGGTCCATGGATGTCTTTAGCCCCCATTTCAGCTTCTTTAGTGACTCTTACGCTTAAGATATTTTTACTATAAGATGGAAGGAGTGTAGGTCTATGAGTCAACTCTTTAATGAAGCACACAGACTGCAATGCAGTGTAAAATAAGAAAGAAATATTTATTTTACATCATTGTGATTTGGTGATTCAATTACAGAAGGATTTTTTTATTATTATCATGAATAAAACACATGTCATTGTGATTTGTGACAACATTACATGAGCTCATTTGTCCCATATTACCCTGATGAGTACATCTAAAACATCTAGAAATAATACAGCAGATAATCATAGAGAATTCTGAAGGACTGGAGAGAAAATATAGAATGACGGGAAATTCCATTACTATCACCTGTGGCAGAAGCTGGCCATGACCAGTATCTATTGGTCCTGCAACTAGTGCACAAGTAAACAATTTTCCTTCATGCATTAGTGGAGAAGAATTGGAAAACAGTGGTACCAAGTGCTCTTCATTCCCAGATGAAGGACTACTATGACAATTTGCCTCTACCAGACTTAATGTTAAATAATGGCTAAATGTACTTCTAGAAACAGACAATGAATGATAACAGACTAGGACTTAGAATTTCAGAAAGCACAGGATAACATGAGTAGGTAAAATCTGGATGCACTATGTATCCCCATTTTAGTTTTACTTATTTATTTTATCTATTCCCTGTGACCTTCTTAATATTTCTTGATAGAAGCAAAAATTATAGCACATCATGTGCTGCTCAATTTGGTGCTCAAAGAATGTGAAAGGAATACTTGACATTTTTTTTAATTTGGGAAGTTAAAGTAACCTAAATGGAAGTAAATTTATTTACTACACTTAAAGTGGTAAGAAGCTGATACCAGTTACATTTGTATAATATAATACCTTGAGCAACAACTAAGAACTTAATACAAAGTAATATATTCAATACGGCATAAATTTAAAAAATGGAACGGTATAAATATGACTAGGTAACACACATGAAGGCAAGAATGGAGAAAACATGGACAAAAAATGGTAAAATAAAATAAAATGGTCAATAAGTGTATGACTATCGTTGTTTTAAATGTAAATGTTCTAAGTAAACCAATTAAAGACAGAGATTGACAGGGTGGCTAAACAACAAAAAACAAAAAAAATACCAACTGAACTATATGCTACTTACAAGATTCTCACTTCAAAAGTAATAACAATCTAGGTTGAAAGTAAAATGATGGAAAGGCATATCATGAAAATAGCAATTAAAAAAACAAGAGTTGCTGTATTAATAACAGATAAAGCCACTTTTTCAGAGCAAAGAAAATTACTAGACATGAAAGAACATTAAATAATGGTAAAAAAGATAGTATGACGACCAAATATTAACATTCCTAAATGTGTATGTACCAAGAAAAAGCTTTAAATAAGTGAAGCAAAAGTGACACACTTAAAAGGGGAAATAGATAAATACACAGCTATAGTCGGTGATTTCAACAATCCACTCTCAGGAACTAACGGAACACTAACACAGAAAACTAGTGGTAACACTATCAGTCAACATGACGTAACTGACATTTATGAAATACTCTGTCTGACACAAAATAGCAGAACATCCTCTCTTCTCAAATATCCATTCTCAAAGGTAGGCAATAAGTGAGTTATATAACAAATGTCAATAAATTTTTAAAGAAACTGAAATCACACAGAGAATATTTTCTGAATTTAACAGAATTAAACAAGATATAAATAACATAAAGACAACAGAAAAATCTCCCAAATCTTGGAAGGTACACAATTTATTTCTCAAAATCCATTATTCAAGGTAGAATTATAAAAAGTAATAATTCGTATAATGGAATGAAAATGAAAATACAAAATGTTAACATTTAAGGGATGCAGATAAAGCAGCAGGGTGAGAAATCTATAGCACTAAATGCTTATATTATAAAAAGAGGAAACACCTCAAATCAATACTCTAATTATCAAATTTCAGGACACTAGAAAAAAGGAGAGCAAAATAAACAAATAGCCAACAAAAGAAAGAAATATCAAAGAAATTAAAACAGAATTCATTGATATTTAAAACAGGAAAACAATGGAGAATATCAATGAAACAAAAGGTTGATTCCATCCCTCATCAATAAAACTCATAAACTCCTAAAAAGACTGGCAAAGAGAAAAGATGCAAATCAGCAATATTAGGAATGAAATGATATTATGACCACAGATCTTGTAGAAATTAAAAGACAACAAGAGAATAATAGGAACAACTTTAACCCATAAATTCAACAAATTACAATAGACAATTCCTTAGAACTGCAAACTCCCAAAGTCAACCAAAGTTAAATAAATCATCAATATTTTCCTATACTATTACAGAAATTGAATTAGTAGATAAAACATTCAGGAAATGAAATCACTAGGGCCAGATTGTTTTAATAAATAATTAACTAATTTTTAAAAGAAGAATTAAAACAGTTCTATACAGTGTCTTACAGAGAGAGCAGAGAACACTTCTCAATGTACATTATAAAGCCAGTTTTACCCTGATTCAAATAACAAACATAGTACCAAAGGGAAAATTAAACCACAAATAATTCCCATGAATTTAGAAATAAAAATACAGACCAAAAATAAATAAATTACTTTCAGCAGTATTGAAATGCAATTTTACAACACAACCAAGTGGTATTTATTCAAGACTGGTTTAATAGTCAAACATCAATCAATGTAATCTTATTAAAAGGGTAAACAAGAAGTATCATATAACTGTATCCTTTATGCAGGAAAAAAAGCATATCAGAAAACCAACACCTTTTCATGACTAAAAAAAAAAAAATTAGGAAAAATAGGAATAGAGAAGAGCTTCTTCAATATAATAAAAGCATAAATTAAAATGTTGAAAGGTGAAAGTAAACTGTCTATTTTTTTTTTTACAGAAACCTGGATCCAGTAAACATGTAACCATGTATATAATTCCATTCATGCTCCATATTTTTTGGCCATAAGCAAAATCCTTGGGCACATTGCCAACCTTCACACACTTACTTCCTGTCCTTGGAGTAAAAAGACTGTGAGTTTCTCCATAAAGTTCCACAGCTATTAGCAACATTTCTTCACCATCTCTTTTTACACCACTGTCCCAAAGCAATTCTGTATTGTTTTAATAGTTTATACATTTCTATTTCTCAGAATGCTAAGACAATTACAGAACCACTGGGAAATCCAGGGAATATCATTTTTCCATAGCTATATATCTAAGGTAATAAAGATAGTGTGGTACAGGAGAAGGGACAGAGAAATAGATAAATGGAATAGAATACATAGCTCACAGAAAAGCCCAACTGATTTTTGACAAAGTGCAAAAGGAATTCAATGAAGGAATGATGAACTTTGCAATAAATGATAGTGCTGAAACAATTAAGCACCAATTGCTGGTGGGACAAGAACTTAAACATCACAATGTATACAAAATAGCCTAAACATTGATCACATATATAAGCCAAAATGTACAACTATAAAACTTTCATAAGAAAACACAAGAGAAAACTTTAAGACCTGGGGCTTTGTGAAAAGGAAAAAAAAATGTATAATTTTATGAAATGATAAGCTATCAGTTGGGAGAAAACATTAGCAAACCACATAAGTGACAAAGAGCTCATATCTAGAACATACAAAAGACACTTAAAACCCAAAATTAATAAAACAAAAATATAAATAGAAATTGAACAAATACATGAAAATGCATTTATAAAAAGATATATGTGGGACTTCTGGGAAGATGGCATCAAAGTAGGTAGGCAGAGCTCAACTCTCTCACAAAAACAATGGAGGGAGGGCAAAAAGCTACCCAAAGAAGCTGCTTTGGGGATCTGCAGACCAAGAGAGTGCTGCACATCATCCAGGAGGAAGAGGGTCAGAGAGAAAAAGAGGCCAAAGAAAACCATGATTTACTCACCCCTGTGCCTGAGAAAGGTACATATACTCCACCCTCAAGGCAAATAGCCTTAGTAAAAGCTCTGGTTCATTGCAGTCAACTGAGTGAAAAAAAATGTTCCCTGGTGGAGGGGTGGAGTGTGGTTTCTCATTAGTGAGTATGGCCATCTAGGTCCCTTTGAATCTCAAAAAAGACCCCAGCCAGTACTGAAGCAGCCCAGGGAGGGAAGAGCGGGATCTCATCAAGCAGGCTGTCATACCCAGCTGCCCTGGGAGAGAGAAATAGGTCAGTGAAGAGCTAGACTAAGACAGGAGCATAACCAGCCTGGGAGAGAAGGAAGCTGGGAGAGATAGCAAACAGAAGCCCAAACTACCTTAGGGAATGGTGGCATGAGAGTCAGATAAAATTTCAGAAACCTACTGTGAAGTGGGTGTAGCTCAGTGTAGGAAGGCCTACATTGCTAACTGAGGTCCCTGGTTTGATTCCCACTACTTCCTAAGAAAAGGGATCCAGAGAGTGATCCACTGGGTTTACAGGCACCCAGCTGGCATCTAAGGACACAAATTTATAAACAGAGTTTTTTTTTGTTTTGTTTTGGTTTGGTTTGGTTTTTTTATCTGTTATTTTCTATTTTTTTATTTTATTTGTTATTTTATTTGATGAATCTGGGTACATCTCTTGCAAAGGGCAAGCTGCACAGTAATGATTTAATGAACACCAGCAGCCTGAGGTGGTTCCTGGGGACCGAAAAGGGAAAAAAATTTCCTGGGTTGGTTTTTGGTGGTTTATGTTTGTTGTCTTTTCTCTTTTTAGTTCTGTATTTTTTCCTTTCATATTTTCCTACTAGGTTTATTACTTTTATTTCCCTCACTTTTCCATCTTTTTTTGCTTTTATTTAATTCTACCTTTTCTTGTTTGGTCTTCATTTTTTTTTCTCTTTTCATTTCTTTTTTCCCCTCATCTTTCTGGCCTTTAATTTTGCTCTATTTTTTTTCTATTTATTTTCTTGTTTAATTCTTTAGTTCAAATTTTTTTTTATTCTTAGTCCTTTGTATGTTTTATGATTTATTTTACTCATATGACTTGTTTACTTTTTTGTCCCCTGTACAGTTCCTTTTATATCTTTTTTATTGTTATTTCTATTAGCCTTTATCTCTTCTTTTTTCCTTTTCTATGGTCTTAATATATTTTTCAAGGTAACACAGACAACTAAAGGATATAGAATAAAGGGAACCAAGTGTCAAAAAAGAACCTTACCACACACACAAAAACGGAATCCTAGAGTAAAATGAGAAGCTAACCAACCAAATAAGCCCATCAAGATAAATTGATGCCTAGGCACTAATAAAAATTTACAAGCCATATTAAGAAACAGGAAGACATGGCATAGTCTAATAAACAAATTAAAAACAAACAAACAAACACACACACACAAACAAAAACAGAAGCAGATACAGAAAATGGAAAATTTAATCAAAGATGTTCAAACAGATATCATAACTCAACTTACTGAAGTGAGAAGAGATAAAGACATTAAAAAGACACTGGGGCAACATACTGAAGAAATCACAAAAATACATAAAGAGATAAAGGAATTGATGGTGAATAATGACACAGTGCAAGAAATAAAAAGTACCCTGGGTGCCCATAAGAACAGATTTGAACAGGTAGAGGAAAGAAATAGTGACATCAAAGACAGTACAGCTGATATCTAAAAGATAGAAGAAATGATAGAAAAAAGATAGAAAAAAAATCAACAAGGAAAAAATGAATTGAATGACAAACACAAAATAGTCAAACATATGCATTACAGGCATCTCACAGGTACAAGTAAGGGAAAGGACAGAAGGAGCCTTGAGGAAATAATGGCTGACATTTCCCCAATTCTTTTGAGGGATGTGGATATACATGTCTGGAAAGTGTAGCATACCCCAAACAGTATAACTCCTAACTGGCCTATCTGAAGACACATACATATCAATTTGACAAATTCTAAAGACAAAGTGAGAATACTTAAAGCAGCAAGAGAAAAGAGATCCATCACTGTAGCAGTTTGGCATTATATATGAATTACAAAAGTAGAAATTGGATTATGTTTGTGAACTGGTCTTTTTCTGTGGGCATATTAGAGTGTATTGGATTCAGAGGTTTACTTGATTAAAATATGATTATGGCTTTGATTGGGCCATGACAGTAGTGTGTTGAGTTCCCACCCCTTGCTGGCTGGAGACTCACAGATAACAGACATGGCAAAGGATAGAGTTGGAGTTTTGATGCTGGAGCCCTGAGCTGGAGCCCAGCGAAGTAAGTACACAGAGGAGCTTGGCTGTGAGGAAGGAGAGAGTGCCCCAGAAAAAAAGATGAGCTGTTCACCTGATAGCCTACAGCTGGCCTTGTGGAGACACACAAGCCTAAGCCCCAAGAGAGATAAGCCCCAAGAAGAGAGGAACCCAGGAATTTTGAACTCTTACAAACATCGGCACCATCTGGCTCCAACACATGGCAATAAACTTTGGTGAGGGAGGTAACTTGTGCTTTATGGCTTGGTAATTGTAAGCTTTTACCCCAAATAAAAACCCATTGTAAAAACCAACCAATTTCTGGTATTTTACATCATGACCCTTTTGGCTTACTGATACAGAATTTGGTACCAAGGAGAAGGGAAGTGCTTTTGCAATTAGTGAAATGCTGGAACAGTTTTATATATGGGTAAGAGGTTGTTGTTTTATTTATTTATTTATTTTTTTGAAGAATTGTGTGATGCTTGGTAGAAAAGACCTAGAGTGCTTTGAAGAGATTGTTGTTAGTAATATGGACTCTAAAGAGACTTTTTACAATGCCTTAGAAATAAATATGAAACTATTATTTAAAATTGGAGGAAAAGTGATCCATTTTTTAAGGTTGCAGAGAACTTATCAAGATTAACTCCTGCTGTTTTATGGAAGGCAGAATTTGAAAATGGTGAGCCTGGGCATTTAGCTGATGAACTTCCCAAAGTAAACTTGGAGACTGTGACTTGGCTTTTCCTTGCAGCTTACAGCAAAATTCTAGATGGCAGAGATATATTGAAGACTGAACTGTTGGGCACAAAGAAAACAGAAAATGATCCTGAAAATTCCAAGCCTCTGGAATCAAGCTCCCAAATTATAGTGCCCCATTTGAGGACTTAACAAAACTTGGAACTTGTAAATCAGAATTGAAGATGCAGTTATCTCAGAAAGACTTGTGGAAAGTCTTACTGTTTGATGGCTTGGACTCCTCTTCTTGCCTGCTAAACCAGCAAGCTTTTTGAGAAAGCTGTATGAACAAAACCAGTGGCAGCTTGCACTACAAAGGACATGGAATGGACAAATTGAAGGATAAAAAGCTTTAAGAGGAAAACCATGGAAGCAGAGACCTGGAATTAAGAAACCACCTTGGGCCAAGAGAGGGACCCCACACATGTGTATAGAAAGGCTGAGTTTTCCCCAGCAGTGGAAGAGGATGGATGTTCCCACTCAATGTTTGGAGAGTTTTGCCACCCTAGGGTACACATTCCTCAAGGATTAGGGAGGTTGAGGTCGAAGCCCCATAGGTTTGAGAAGGGCAGACCTGTCCCCATGGATTATTGAAAGCCACGTGGTCAACTCATTGCTCTGAGAAGGTTGATCCTGTATGACAAGGTTTAGAGAGGATGTTGTCTTCACTTCACTGTACTAGGGGGTGAAGACTAACCCAAAGGTTGAGTAAGGTGTGGCAATCACCCCAATGCTCTTGGAGGATGAGGACTAGAGTTTGGTTCACACCCAGATGTTTGATGTGGGTGGAACCAAGAAAATGACTGTTGGGCAAGCCTGTGGAAAGGGTGGGTTCCCATGAGGCCCCAGGGAGAAAAAGCCATCATCTTAAGAATGACTCTCAGACTTTGAATTCTAATGGAGAATGCCCTGCAGGTTTACTGAACTGTAGAAGACCCATGGCTCATGTTTTCCTCCCAATATCTTCTTATGGTAATGAAAATATTTATCCTTTGTTCAATTGTGTATTGGAAGCAGATAAATTCTTTTGTAAATTTCAGAGGTCTATAGCAGATGGGACTTTGCCCCAAGACAAGCTGTATTTCATTAAATTGACTGTGATATGATTTTTAATTTAGCATTGTTACTGATTTAAGGGTTTTTGAACATTGTAATATGTTTTTGGAATTCAGAGTGTGGAGTGTGGCAGTTTGGCATTAATTATGAATTCCAAAAATAGATATTGTATTATGTTTGTGAACTGGTCTCTTCCTCTGGGGATATTAGATTTGATTGGATTCAGACATTTACTTGATTAAATTATGATTAAGGCTTTGACTGGGCCATGTCAGTAAGGTGCTGAGTCCCCACCCCTTGGTGGCTGGGGATTCACAGATACAATTCATGGTAAAGGACAGAGTTGGAGTTTTGATACTGGAGTCTTGAGCTGGAGCCCTGGGAAGTAAGCACACAGAGGAGCTTGGTCTTGAGGAAGGAAAGAAGGTCTGAGGAAAAGAAATGAGCTGTTTGCTTGATAATCTACAGCTGCCTTGTGGAGAGAAGCAAGCCTGAGTGCAGAGAAAGATAAGCCCCAGGAAGAGAGGAACCCAGGAAGCCTAAACCCTTACAAACATTGTCAGCCTTCTTGATCCAACACGTGGCAGTAAAATTTGGTGAGGGAGGTAATTTCTCCTCTATTGCCTGGTAATTGTGTGCTTCTACTGCAAATAAATACTCTTTATAAAAACCAACCAATTTCTGGTATTTTGCATCAGCACCCCTTTGGGTGACTAATACAATCACATACAAGAGAAGCTAAATAAGATTAAGCACTGATTTCTCATCTGAAACCTGGAGTTAAGAAGGCAGTGCTATGATATAGTTAAGGTTCTATAAGAAAAAAAAAAACCTGTCAAATGAGAATTCTGTATCCAGCTGTAGCATTTTGATATTATTTATGAATTCCAAAAAAGATATTTGATTATGTTGGTAAACTGGTCTGTTCCTCTCGGTATACCATTTGATTGTATTTGATTCAACTGAGATGACATTGATTAAATTATGTCATGATTAGTGCTTTGATTCAACCACATCATTGGGGAATGCAGAGTTGATTCCCCACCCCCTTGTTGGGCTGATAAAACAAACTGGCAAACAGAAGCATATAACACAGAGAAGAACACAGAGGAAGAGATGCAGCTCTTTAGACATGGCAGTGGCCCCAGGGAGAACGATGAGCCTGAGAGTTTACAGATGACCTTGTGAAGAGAACAGAGCAGCTGGGCCCCAAAAGAAATGAGCCTTATGACAGCCTACAGCTGAGATAAGAAGAAGCTGGGACCAGAAAGTCTTAAGAGGAATAATGAAGGCTGCACCCTCAAAGAAATCACCTACAAATTTGCCCTAAAACATAGCCAATGAATTTGGATGAGAAAGTACCTTTTATGGTACCTTGAGTTGAACTTTTTAGGGTCTGTGACTATATGATTCTACCCCAAATACATACCCTTTATAAAAGCTAACAGAGTTCAGGAACTTTGCATGAGCACCCTTTGGCTGACTAATATAAAATGTTTACCTGGAGTGGGGAGTGTTTTTGCAAATGCCAAAAAGCTGGAACAGTTTTATAAATGGGTAAGTAGTATTTGTTGGAAGAATTGTGAAATGCTAGACAGAAATGGCCTAGAAAGCTTTGAAAAGACTGTTCATAGTAATATGAAGACTAAAGTTATTTATGATAAGGTCTTAGAAGGAAATAATTTAGAGATGGTTGATAGAAAAAGCCTAAAGTAGTTTGGAGACACTCTTGGTAAGAAAATGGATGCTAAAGAAACTTTTTATGAGGACTTAGAAGTAAATGATTAAACTATTTTTGGAAACTGGAGGAAAGGTGACCAATGTTTTAAAGTTACAGAGAACTTAGCAAGTTTAACTATGATGTTTTATGGAAGGCAGAATTTGAAAATGGTGAGCCTGAACATTTAGCTGAAGAGCTTTCCAAATTAAACTTTGAGACTGTGGCTTGGCTTCTCCTTGAAGCTTATAGTAAAATGCTAAATGAGAGAGATAATCTGAGAACTGAATTGTTGAGCAGAAAGAAAACAGAAATTGATTCCAGAAATTCCAAGCCTCTGGAAATTAAGCCCCCAGGTGATAGTGCCCTATTTGAGGACTTAACTGAACTTGAAACTTCTAAATCAGGATTTAGAATGCATTTATCTAAGAAAGACTTGTGGAAAGTCTTACTGTCTGATGGCTTGGACCCCTGCTTCCTGCATGTTAAACCTAAAAGCTTTTTGCAAGAGCTGTATTTACAACCTTTCTGTTAGCCTGGACAAAAAGGGACAGGGAAGAGATATGGAAGGGAAAATGACTTTAAGAGGAAAATCATAGAAGCTGAGATCTGGAATTGAGACACCACCTTGGGCCAAGAAAGGAACCCCATCCATGTATGCAGAGAGGGTGATTTTGCTCCACCCATTGAAGAGGGAGGGTATTCCAGCCCAATGTTCAAGTAGAGTTTTGTGACTCTAAACTACAGAGAGGGTGAAACATATTCCCCAAATTTCAGGGATTGTGTGGTCATCACCCCAATGTTCCTGGAGGATGAAGTCTGGAGCTTGGTTGACACCCAGCTGTTTGAGGAGTCTGGAACCAAGCAAACAGCCATTGGGAAAGTCTGTGAAAGGGTGGGTCCCAAAGACCCCAGGGTGAAGAAGCCATTATCTTAAGAATAACTCTTAGATTTTGAAATCTAATGGAGAATGCCCTGCAGGTTTACTGAAATGCAGAGGACCCATGACTCATGTTTTCCTCCCAATTTCTCTTGGGAGGGAATGTTTACCTTTTATCTATCCCTTTGAATATTGGAAACAGATAAATTGTTTTGTAAGTTTCAGAGGTCTAGAGCTAGACTGGACTTTGCCTCAAGACAAACTATTTCATTAAACTGACTGTGATATGATTTTGTACTTAGCATTGTTATTGATTTAAAGTTTTTTTTTTAGTATTATAATGTCTTTTGGTAATTCAAAGGGTTGAGTGTAGCAGTTTAATATTATTAAAAAATTTTTTTTAAGATATGTGGTTATGTTTGTGATCTGGACATGATACCCTTTGGTTTTACTTGATTCAACTGAGATGCCTTTGATTAAATTATGTAAGGCTTTGTTTCAAACATACATTAGGGCATGCAGGGTTAAATCCCCACAAACATGGTGGTCTGATAAAACAGACTCTCACATAGAAGTACAAACAAAGAAGAAGAACAAAGAGTAAGTGAGACAGCTCATTAGACACCACAGCAGCCCCGGGAAGAGAGATGAGCATTCAAGTCTACTGCTGACCTTGTGAAGAGAATAGAACAGTTGAGCCTGGAAAGAAACGAACCCTGCAGAGAGATATGAGACTTATGCCAGCCTACAGCTGAGATCAGAAGAAGCTGGGACCATGGAGCATTAAGAGGAAGAAGGAAGGCTGAACTCTCACAGATGTTGCCTACCATCTTCCCTCAAAACTTGGCCAATGAATTTGGGTAAGAAATTACCTCTTATGGTACCTTGAGTTAGACTATTTAGGCCTTGTGACTGTAAGTTTCTACCCCCAAAAAAATATCCTTTATAAAAGACAATTCTTGAAGCAAATTGGAAAGGTGAAACAGCTTGATAAGTGGGTGCCTCATGAGCTGACCAAAATTTTTAAAAATCATCATTTTGAAATGTCATCTTCTCTTATTCTATGCAACAATGAACCATTTCTCAAACAGATTGTGATGTGTGACAAAAAGTGGATTTTATACAACAACCAGTGACCACCAGCTCAGTGGTTGAACTGAGAAGTTCCAAAGCACTTCCCAAAGCCAAACTTGCACTAAAATAAGGTCATGATCTCTTTTTAGTGGTCTGCTTCCAGTCTGATCCACTACAGCTTTCTGAATCCTGGTGAAACCATTACATCTGAGAAGTAAGCTCAGCAAATTGATGAGATACACCAAAAATTGCAATGCCTGCAGCCATCATTGGTCAACAGAAAGGTCCCAATTCTTCTCCACGACAATGCCTGACTGCGCATCACAGAACCAACGCTTCAAAAGTTGAACAAATTCGGCAGTGGAGTTTTGCCTTATCCACCATGTTCACCTGACCTGTCATCAACTGACTACCACTTCTTCAAGAATTTTGACAACTTTTTGCAGGGAAAATGTTTCTACAACCAACAGTGAGCAGAAAATGCTTTCCAAGAGTTCATCAAATCCTGAAGCATAGAATTTTATGCTACAGGAATAAACAAACTTATTTCTCATTGGCAAAAATGTGTTGATTGTAATGGTTCCTATTTTTTATTGATAAAGATGTGTTTGAGCCTAGTTATAATGACTTAAACTTCACAGTCTGAAACCACGATTACTTTTGCACCCTCCTAATATATAAAACTAAAGATAATATGTTTATTGTGATTAATGCCTTGACAGTAATAACATTGAATATTAATGGGTTAAACTCTCTAAGAGACACAGATTGGCAGAATGGATAAGGAAATATAACCCATCTATATGTTGTCTAAAAGAAACACACCTTAGGCCAAAGGATGCAAGAAGGTTGCAAATGAATGATTGGAAAATGATTTTAAATGCAAATAATAGCCAGAAAATGGTATAAGTAGCTATATTACTATCAGGCAAAATAGAGTTTAAATGCAAAACTATTGTTCAAAACAAAGAAGGGCACTATATATTAATAAAAGTGGTAATCTATCAAGAAGAAAGAAAAATCATAAACATTTATGCACCTAACCAGGACACCTCAAAATAAATGAGGCAAACATTGGAAAAACTAAGTAGAGAAATATATGCCTCTGCAATTATAATGGGGAACTTTAATATATCATTATCACCATTACAGAAGACATCTTGGCAGAGGTTCAATAAAGAAACATAGACCTTGAATAATACATTAGAGGATCTAGACCTAATAGACATATAAAGAACATTAAACCCAAATGCATTGGGGTATAAGTTATTCTCGAGGGCAGATGGATAATTTGCCAGGATAGACCACATGTTAAATCAAAGAACAACACTCAAGGACTTTAGAAAAATTGAAATTATACAAAGGAATTTCTCAGGCCACAATGGAATGAAGCTGAAAATGAGTAAGGGGCAGAGAACCATATTAAGCACAAAGAAATGAAAGTTAAACAAACTCTTAGACAATCAGAAGGTCAAGGAGGTAGAATGAAAGAAAAAAAAAAAAGAAACAGAAAACAAACCTAACTGTTAAAATCCTCAACAAAATACATGCTAATCATATTAAACAACACATCAAACAAATTATATGCCATGACCAAGTAGATTTCATCCCTAGTATGCAGGGATGATTCAGTATAATAAAAGCAATCACTGTAATACACCACATAAGCAGATCAAAAGAAAAAAATCATATGATCATGACTACAGTTGCAGAAAAAGCATTTGACAAATTACAGCATTGTTTCCTGATAAAAACACTTCAAAAGATAGGAATAGAAGGAAACTTCCTCAACATGTAAAAGGGTATATATGAAAAAACCCCACAGCTAACATCATGTTCAATGGTGAAAACCTAAAAGCTTTCTCTTTAATATCTGGAACAAGAAAGAATGCCCACTTCCACTGCTCTTATTTAACATTTTGTTAGGAGTACTTGCTCAAACACTTAGGCAAGAAAAAAATATAAAATCGTCCAAATTGGAAAGGAAGAAGTAAAAATTTCACTTTGTGCCAATGACATGATTCTATACCTCAAAAGCCCTGAGAATTACATAACATGGCTTCTAGAGCTTAAAAAAGAGTTCAATAAAGTGGCAGGTTATAAGATTAATGTGCAAAAATCAGTAGCATTTCTGTACACCTATAATGAACAATCTGAGGAGGAAATCAAGACAAAAAAATCTCAGTTACATTAGGAACTAAAAGAATCAAGTACTGATGGATAAATTTAATTAAAGTTGTAAATGACTTATATGCATAAAATTACACAGCCTGTTAAAGGAAACCAAAGACCTAAATAAATGGAAGAATATTCCCTATTCATGGATAGGAAGACTAATCTTCATTAAAATGTCTATCCAAACCTAATAAATTAAAAGATTTTATGCACTCCCAATAAAAATTACCACAGCATTTTTAACTGAATTGGAAAAGTTAAATATGAAATTTATTTGTACTGTCAAGAGGTCCCAATTAGCCAAAGACATATTGTAAAGAAAAATGATATCAGAGGAATCACACTACCTGGCTTTAAAACATACTACAGGGAGGTATGGGGAGCAGGACATATGGGAATCCATATTTGTTTTGGTAACATTTATGTAATCTAAGTATCTGTAAAAAAAATATATTAAAAAATATTTAAAAACATACTGCAAAGCTACAGTGGTCTAAAATGCATGGTTTTGGCAGGAAGATAGACATACTGATCAATGGAACCAAATTGAGAGTTCTAATATAGATCCTAGCATATATAGCCAACTGATATTTGACAAGGCCACCAAGCCCATCCAATTGGGAGAGAAAGGCCTCTTCACCAAATGGTGTTTGGAGAACTGGATATCCATATCCAAAAGAAAGAGAGAGGAATATCACCTCATACCTTACACACAAATTAGCTCATGATGGATTAAAGATCTAAATATTAATATAAGAGCCAAGACAATGAAGATCATGGAAGATAAATTAGGGAAGCATCCAGAAGATCTTGTATTAGGAAATGGTTTCATGAACTTTACACCCAAAGCAAAAGCAATGAAAGAAAAAATAGATAATTGGGACCTCTTCCAAATTAAAAACTTTTGCACTTCAATCGAGTTTGTCAAGAAAGTGACAATGCAGCCTACTCAATGGGAGAAAATATTTGGTAACCATATATCTGATAAGGGCCTAATATCCAGCATATATAAAGAAATCCTATACCTCAAAAATAAGAACACAAACAATCCATTTAAAAAATGGACAAGGGATTTGAATTGACACTTCTCTAAAGAAGGAATACAAATGGCTAAAAAGACATGAAAAGATTCTCAACATCACTAGCTATTAGGGAAATGCAAATCAAAACTACAAGGAGAAAAAAAAAACTACAAGGAAATATCATCTTACACCCTTTAGAAGGTCGGTATTTAAAAAAAACAAACAGGTAACTACAATTGTTGCAAAGAATTTGGAAGAATTGGAAAACTTATCCACTGTTGGTAGGAACGTAGAGTGGTACAGCCATTGTGGAGGACAATTTGGTAGTTCCTCAGGAAGCTAATTATAGAACTGCCATATGACCCATAAATTCCCACCCAGAAGAATTGAAAGCAGGGACATGAACAGATATAGGCACACGATGTTCGTAGTAGCATTATTTAGTATTGGCAAAAGTTGGAAACAACCCAAATGTTCATCAATAGATTAATGAATAAACAATGTGATATATACATATAACGGAATATTACTCAGCTGTAATAAGGAATGCAGTATTTACACACAGGATAACATGGATGAATCTTCAAGACCTTATGTTGAAGGAAGCAAGCCAATCACTGAAGGATCCATATTACATGACTTCACTGATATCATTTAAGCAAATTGAGCAGACTCATAGAGTTAGAGTCTGGAAGTTAGGTTAATAGGAGACAGAAAGGGAGTACAGAGTGGTGAGGCAATGCTCAATATAGGCAAAATTTATGATAAGGTGAAAGAGTGTGTTTGGGCAGTGGATGAGGGCATTAGTCATGCATTGATGTGATTAGGTTCAAAGGTGTAGGACTGTGAGGGGAAGTAAGGTGGGAGTTGGGATGGACTATCCATGGAACTGGCAGAGGGTTGGAGAAAGGAACAGGTGAACTCTAGGGATTTGCAAGTCTGTGTTTAAAATTACAATGGTGGCAATATTCTTTCTGCAAATATGGCAGGGGAGGGTTACTGGTGTAGGGCATCAGGGTTTGGGTTATATGTGCAATAGGAAGTACATGGGACTTGCATCTATGCACTATGAAAGTGTTCATCTAGTCATAGTGTACTATCTCAGTGGTTGGAGCCCCAAACAATAAACAAGAAAATATTTAACTCCCACCCTGGATAGTCCTGCTATTTTCTCAATTAAAAGAGCAAGAATCTCTTGAGAACATAAGCAATGCCTAATAAAAGAAAACAGACAAATATGTAAAGCCCTCAATATTTTTACTGTAACTATGAACCTCATTGTTCAAAATTGAAACTAACTGGTTACCATAATTTCTGATGGGAGGAGGAGGGAGGAATAAAATACATGTAACATAGACCATTTTATAGGCAATAATGATACAGGCCATTTTAAATTTCATCAAAACCTATAAATGTGTATGTTGGAAAATGGTAACCATAATACAAACCATTGACAATGGTTAGTAGCAATGCTTCAATATTTGTACATCAATTGTAACAAATATACCTTCCACATTTACATTTATTAATAGGAGAAAGTGGGAAAAGAGGAGGGCATTGGGTATATGGGAATCCTGTATGTTTTCTCTGTGACTTTCCTATAACCTAGAGATTCTTGGAGAAAAAATGAGAAAAATAAGACACTGGGGGAACATACAGAATAAATGGTCACTGTTCATAAAATATAGCAGATCTCACAGTGATGAAAGACACAGTGTAAATTTATTTTATTTTTTTAATTTATTTTATTTTTGTATTTGTTATTTATTATTATTTTGTTTGTTTTTATTGGCTTTGTTTTTGGAGAGGCTTTGGATTACAAAAGGGTCACAACTGGGGCAAGGAAGGCTCAGTGGTGCAGGATGTTAGTGATGGGGTGTTGGGTGGAAAGGGGTACACCTGGGCCATGCCAAAAGTTATATGAATATATTCAAGTGTTCATTGGGCATTATCTTAGTGGATGGACACCTACACAATAACTAAAGGATATTGAATGCCATCCTAGGGAGTCCTGCTACATTCTCTAATAGAGCGGCAAGAATCCCCTGAGTACATGGGCAGTGCCTAGCAAAGGAGGAAAGACCATTACACTAGGCCCTTGATATTGATGATTTTACCTACTCTTTTCTTGTGAAATTGAAACTTAGCCTTGTATTATATAATGCCTAAAAGTTACCTTTTTAAAGTCTCCTTGTTGCTCTAAATGTGTCCTCTCTCTCTTTTTTTTTTTTTTAAGATTTTATTTATTTATTCATTTATCCCCCTCTTGCTGCTTGTGCTCACTGGGTCAGCTAACCACGCCATGCGGGCGGGCTTGCCTTCACCAGGAGGCCCCGGGAACCGAACCCGGGGCCTCCCATATGGCAAACGGGAGCCCTACTGATTGAGCCACAGCCGCTTCCCAAAATGTGGCATCTCTCTAAGCCAAATTCAGTATATAAACATAGTACCTTCCCCCTAGTATGAAGCATGACTCCTGAGAATGAGCCTCCCTGGCTTTAAGGGATTATTACCAAGTGCTAAACAGCAATGCACCTTGAAAAAAGGCCTTTACCAAAGCGGTATATATTAAATACAAATGAGTTTTTATGGCTAAGAGATTTCAAAGTGAGTTGGAGGGTCATTCCAGAGGTTCTATTCATGGATGTCTCAGCAGGATTTCATTGACTGCCATAGTAAAATGTGCCTCAAACAGTGGGCTCCTGAGGACTCTAGGGACATCTGGGCACCATAAGCAGGGTAGGCAATCTCAGGAGATTGATACCTTGTCAGTGAGTCATATTTTGGAATTTATGCTCCCCAATGTAACAGAGTTAGGCTCATTTATGGGATCCCTACATATATCTCTTCTGGAACTTTTTTAAAACCATAATTAACACCATACTTAATATATGTTCCAGAGACCTAAATCTTCAGTCTCTTCACGAGCTGGTTGAGACCTGAATCTCAGGAGAATTACAACTCCTATTCTCAAATTTATTGGATTCAACCAAGACAACTAAAAAAAGGATGATAATGGACAACACCCATCCTAAGGAACAGAGTGTCTTCAACTTCAAACAATAAATTTACATCCATCTGCCCCATGGGATCTAAGCCTCCTTTCAAATAGAAACAGAGTGTTTATCACCATTCAAAAATCCTCAAGTTTGGGGAATGAACAATGGACTAAAGTAGATTTATGATTATTCTATTATAGAATTATTATTCTAGCAATGTAAGAACTTGTATCATTGATACAAAGGCAGTGGCACCAAAATTTCTGAGAGGAGGGAGAGGGGAGAATAGATGTAACATGAGGTTTTTTTCAGTACATTGGAATTGTTCTGCACGACATTTCGATGATGGATATTTGCCATTATAAATATTGTCAGAACCTATAAAATTGTGCAGGGCAAAGTGTAAACTATAATGTAATCTATAGTCCATGGTTAGTAGCAATGCTTTGATATGGGTTCATCATTTGTAACAAATATACCACATTAATTAAAGTTGTTAATGTGGGAACATGTGGGAGGGGGAGGAGTGGGGTGCAGTATATGGGAATCCTCTATATTTTTATGTAACATTTATGTAATCTGAAGCTTCTTTAAAAATAGTTTTAAAAGATAGATGTATTTTAAACACGTGAAAAGATGTTCAACCTCTCAATTAATTGGGAAAAAGCATATTGTTATTATGATGAAATATTTCTACACAACTGTTAGAATAGTTAAAATAAAAGTTAAAAAGTTAAAATAACAGGAACAGGTGTAGCTCAGTGGTGAAATGCCTGCTTTGCATGTATGATGTACAAGGTCCCTGGTTCAATTCCCAGTACTTCCTACAAAAGAAGTTAAAATAGCAAACCTTAACAAGAATATGAAGAAAATGGAAGTCTCCTACAGTGTGAGTGAGAATTTAAGATGATATAATTATTCTGATAAAAGTGTTTAATAAAAAAAGAAAACAAAAAAATCTAAATATATACTTCCTAACAGACACAGCAATCACAATCTTATTATTTATCCCAAAGAAATTAAAACTAAATCCCAAATCACTTTTGGTTCATAAAAGCTTTATTTGGAATACACAAACACTGGAAACAAACAGTATTTAATAGATAAATAGTTAAGCAAACTCTTGTACATCTGTACCAAAATATGTTCCTCTAAAATAAAAAGGCACAAATCACTGATAAACAAAATAAGTCTGAGGTTTCTAAAGCAGATTATGGTGCATGAAAAAAGTAATTTCAAAAGTTTACAAACGTTTTGAGTCCGCTTATATACCATTCTTGAAATAACTAAATTGTAGAGATGGAGAACACATTAATGGTTGCCAGTAGTAGGGATCAGGATGGGAAATGGATATGGTATTGAATGTGAATCACAAAGGAACATTGTGGTGATGGAACAGTTCTGTATCTTCATTATAATGGTGGTTACACAAACCTACACATGATAAAATTGGATAGATTTGCACATGCACACACACAAATGAGTGCATATAAGACTGATAGAATCTGAATAAGTTTTGAATATTGTGTCCATGTCAATTTTCTAGTATAAATATTGGATTCTAGCCTTGCAGGAGAAAAGATGCTGCCATTGGGAAAATTGGGTGAAGCATACCCAAGACCTCTCTAAATATGTAATAGAATATATTTTTTCATTGTGGCAACTTATATACAATGCAAAATTTGAGAATTTTAGCTATTTTTAAATGTACTGTCAGTGATGTTAATTACATCCACAATGCTGTGCTATCATCACCACCATCCATTACCAAGACATTTTTATAACTACAAAAAGAAACTGAACTACTTAAGAAATAATTTCCTATTTCCTCTTCCCACTGATCTCTGGTAACTTCTAACCTACTTCTGACTCCATGGGATGCATATTTTAGATATTTCATGTAGGAGTAATTAAACAATATTTTTCCATCTCATCTGGCTTATTTCAAGCAAAATAATATTTAAAAAGTTCATCTATGTTTAGCATGTATCACAAGCACATTCTTTTTTATAACTGAATAATATTTTATTATATGTGCATAAGTATGTAACACAATTTGGTTATCCATTCCTCTGTTGACTGTTGACGTGTAAATTATTTGATTGCTTGTGCTTTAAATTCCTGCTTTCAATGATTTTGTGTATATAACAGGGAACAAAATTGTTGGGTCATATGGTAAGTCCATGTTTATCATTTTGAGGAATTGCCAAATTTCTCTCCACAGCAGCTGTACCATTTTGCATTTCCCACAAAAATGACCAAAGGTTCCAATTTTCCTGCATCATCATCAATACTTCACATCTTTTGTTTTTGTTTTTTATTTATATAATTGCCATCCTGCTGGGGTGATGTGTTATCTCATTATGGTATTGATTTGCATTTTCCTGATGAGTAATGATGTTGAGCATGTTTCATATGCTCATTGGCACATAAATATATCTTCTTTTAGAGAAATGTCTTCAAACATCCTTTAATCATTTTTTAAATTGATTTGTAGCAGTTATTTTTATATTCTGAAGATTAAATCCTTATTTGATATAAAATATGCTATGGTGTTCTCCCAATCTGTAGGTTATTTTTTCAATTTCTTGATAGTTTTTGATACACATAAATTTTAATTTTGATGAAACCCATTTTATCTATTTATTGTTAGATGTTCATGCTTTTGCTGTCATGTGTAAGAAACCATTGCAAATATCAAATGTCCTGAATGTTTTCCTGTTTTTTCCTAAGAGCTTTATGTCTTTAGTTCTTATATTCAGGTCTTTGATCCATTTTGAGTTCATTTTTGTAAATGGTATGAGATAATGGTCCAACTTCATTTATTCACATGTGGAGATTAAGTTTTTCCAGTACCATTTGTTGAAGAGACCATTCTTTCCTCATTTATTGTATTTGGCATATTTTTCAAAAATCAGTTTGATATACATGTGTGGGTTTATTTCTTGAATCTAAATTATATTCCATTGATATATCCATCCTTATGATAATATCACACTGTTTGAATTACTGTGACTTTTTGGTACATTTTAAAATCAGGAAATGTAAGGCCTCCAAATTTTTTTTTTCAAGATGGTGTTCTCTGTTTAGGGCCTCTTGAAATTCCATGGGATATGCTTTTCCATTTCTTCAAAAACATCTGCTGGAATATTGATAGATATTGCTTTAAATCTGTAAATCACTTTCAGCAGTAGTAACATCTTAACAATATTAAGTCTTCTAATCCATGAACACAGCTGACTTGCAATTTATTTAGGTATTCTTGAATTTCTGTTAGCAGTGTTTTGTAGTTTTCAGTGTACATATTTTTTACCTTCTTAAATTTATTCCTATCTATATTATTCTTATAGATGCTTTTTAAAAAATTTACACCCTATTTTTAATAGTATAACATACCTGTATGGAACATATGCATATTATTTCTCTCCATATTTGGATTGATAACTTTTAATATATAAAAACAGATCTTTATACTTTCCATTTTTTCTTATGTTGTTTTCTTTTAATCTTATTTTAATAAATATTTTTATTAGAGAAGGTGTAGGTTTAGAGAAAAATCATGTGGAAAATATAGAGTTCCCATAAAACTTGGCTCCCATTATTAATAGTTTGCATTATTATGTTACATTTGTTAAAATTGGTGATAGAACATTTTTACACTTGTACTATTAACTATATTCTATGATTTACAATAGAGTTTATTGTTCAGGGTAGTGGCAGTATCATAAAAGTGATATTTAAACTTGCAGAGTTTCCAGTATTTGTTGTTACATATCCAATGTGTATGAATTTTCTTCAGAACAGGCAAAGAAGTAACAACTAGAGGAAGACCAGGTTTCACACTACAGGTTGTCAGAGAAGATATCAACAATATATTCTATAACTAGATAGCTGCATTATCAATGGATCCAGGACTACAATTAATAATAATTCTCCTTCCTTTGAGTTTGTGTTATCATCATATAACATGCAGAGCTCTGTGGGAAAGAGTGTAGTCTACAATGTGAACTATGATCCATGCTTAATGGCAAAGCCTCAGGACGTGTATATCATTTGCAATGAATGTGCCACACTAACGAAGGATGTTTATATGGGAAGATGTGGGAGGTGTAGGGAGCAGGGCATATGGAAATACTTATATTTTGTGTGTGTAACATTTATGTAATCTAAATATCTTTTAAAAATAAATATTATTTTTAAAAAAGAAGGTAATAAAAACAAAGTTTCAGAAATGGTGTATTGTTATAAAGAGCTTCCTGGGTATTGTCAGTGGTTAGAAATATATTTTAATATTGTATCACTACGTTACTAGCTGTGTAACTGACATTGTGCTATCTTCCTCATCCTCAATCATCTCACTTGCATTATTTCCATCTCACATGGCATTTGAAAATATTTAATATAGATGGAGTCATGAAAGTGCTTAATTAAATTTAGTTGGTCGAGAGATGTTAATTTCTGTCTTTACCAGATTAAAAGTGCGTGTGGAGGAAGGAGTGAGCACAGGAATCAGGGTTCCAGAACTGTTAACTGTAGCAATAAGTGGAAAATGATTTTATATATTTAGACTATTGTAAATGTTATATATATATATATATATATGCAATATTTTCAGGAAAGACTGGTACAAGTAGGATGTGGGATTTATAACAATGTGAGAAGGAATGCCAGAGGCCACTTTCACAAATTCCAATACATTTTAAAAACAACCAAATGTCAGAAGTACAGACATTAAATAAGTGGAAGTTTTAATAAAGTATGAAGTATTTGAGCCCAAAAAATATGATTTACCTAAAAAGAAATAGAGATATAATTATGAGTGAATGTATAAAATCCATTCTCAAGAACTTATTTTTCAAATAAGGGTAACATAATAAAATTAATTCTACACAGTTCTTAAAATCCAAAATTAATATAATAGTTAACAAATAATGAAAATTAGAAATTATGAGGGAAACTAAATCAAAATAGCTTGATAGATCCACCATCTAGAGTGTTAAAACATTTATTAATGAAGAGAATACTAGGGAAGATGAAAATTTTGGAAGAATGAGAACCTCCTAAAATTCTCTTACATATGGAGCTTCAGAACAAGAGTCAAAATTAGCAAAGACGTGACAGGTTGACCTTCATAATTCGTAAAAATTTTAAAAAACAATGTAAGTAAAATGTACCAACAAATATCTGTGATATATTGATCTCTAAATAGAAATAACTTCAGACAGATACTTAGTGGAAGAGAAAAATTAAAGAAATCTTACTTCAGCTTTATTCATCTTTCCATTACTCCATGAGTTTTAACATTCCATAGGACTTTACCTAGTACTAATTTAATGTCCTTGTTCCTCAGACAGTAGATAACAGGGTTTAAGGTTGAGGGTACCACAGAATATAACACAGACACCAAAAAGTCTAGAGAAGAAGGCACATCAGATGCTGGTTTTAAATAAGCAACAGCACCTTTTACAAGGAATGCACTCACAACAAAGAGGTGAGGCAGGCAGATGGAAAAGGCTTATGATTGGCTCTGTCTGGATGGAATCTTGAACACAGTGGAGAAAATATACACATAGAAGAGAGCAATGCAAGCTAAACTAAAAATGCATAACAGACACCGATGTCCACACTGATGTTAATGGTGGCATGTTCCTCAGAACAAGTGAATTTTAGTATGGACATCACAGCAGAACTAATGTATCTTATTGGAGCCACAGAAATTTAGAGAGAATGTCCCAGCTGAGTATAGGATTCCAAAGACACAACCATTGAGCCAAGACACAGATATTGTCTGGACAGAGATGTCTTTGGTCATGACAGCCTCGTAATTCAGAGGGTGTCAGATGGCAACATAGTGGTCATAGGACATTGCAGTGAGGATTCCAACTTCAGAACCTGTCAAGAGAAGCATCAGGAAGAGCTGCAACACACAGCCCAGGAAAGAGATGGAGGCAGTGAAGGTGATGGAGTTGAGGATGGATTTGGGGACTGTGGCAGAAATGAGATACAGATCTAAGAAGGACAAAGTATATTGGTGTGTAGAGATGTTGGTCAAGAATTGTGAAGGAGGATAATAAGAAAATTCTCCAACATTGCCACTATATAGATCAATAAGAACACTGCATCTAGTAGCCTCAACAGCATCCAATTCTCAGTAAATCTTGTGAACAAGAAATCCGTCATTACTGTAAGATTGGTCATTCTTTTTTTTTATTATGGGTAAAAATCAAAATTTTCACAATACATACAAACATTTGCAAAATGATATATAAATATATATGCATATATGTGTATTTGCTTACAAAAATGTTATTTATATATATATATATACATATATTTTAAGAGGTGCTTAGATTACCCAAAATATTACACGGAACCCACTGGGATTCCCATGTTGCCCACCTCCCACACCTCCCACCACATCCCACACAAACATCTCCCACAGTGTGGCCCACCACCCTCAATGAACTTACACATCCTGGAGCCTTGCCACCAACCATAGACCACAGTTCACACTGTAGACCACACTCTTTAAAGTTATGTCACCTATGGAGTAAAGTAAAAGTTATATTAATGTATCTACTTTCTTCTTTGTTTTTGAAGCATGTATTCTGTAGCATTATGAGTTAGACAAAAAGTTAAAAAAACAACAAGATATTTTTATTTCTGAGTATTTAGTCCACTCAGGTATAAAGCAACTATGGGTATAAATTTCTAATATAACTTGCCTTAAATGTATATTTAACTATGAAAATAACTCCACTACTATTACCAATTACTTGAAATCATTTCTGAATAAGTTTATTTCCATTGGAATTTGCAAGATTGGCTATGAGATTGTAATTGTAATATTGTAACTTTTATACATAAATAGTAACCTAATTGATGTAAGTTTTGGTGTGGTATAGACGTTATGGATGAATTTTCTGCTTGCTGCCTGATGCATTCTGTTTATTATGAATTGATACTGTAAAAACCTATAACATTTATCTTTGATCACTCACATACACCTCAATTGGGGAAGTTTTGGTGAATTTTTCCACCTTCTGAATCTTAAGAGCCTCTATTTGATATTGATTTAGCACTATTTCATTATCAATTCCTTCACTTCTCCATGCATCCTCTTTTCCAAAATTTATGTGTTTTTCACCAAAGATTAAATATCAGAGAAAATAAGCTTCTTTAACCTTAGTGAAACTAGCTCTCTTATATATATGGCTATTATAATACACTTACTACAGATAGTGGGGGACTGTCCCCCTCACCCTGGTAAATGTCTAAGAAGTCCTTGACCCAGAGTCCATCAGTGATACATTATTGATTTTCTCACTAATGAGTGTGTTTACACTCCATACTGTGGTGACAGTTTCTTTTCAAAGTTAAATAGAGTAAGAATTCATAACCATTCTCCAAGTTAGATTCTTCTACTTATGGAAAATCTCTCAGTCAGTTTAATTTTAGTGACAATATTTTAGTATTGAACAACCTAATCCAGTTTTTCTACAACTGAAACAAGAGCAGTAATTATTCATTCTCCACTTGAGAGGATGTTAGATTTTGAAGATTCCTCTTTGTGCCTACCTCACTGCTCCTCCTGTGCACCTGGAGAAATGGATTTATTCTTTCTACAGATCTTTTATGTGATTCCTGCAGTTTCGATTATAATTTTTTCTCAAGGACTGACAGGTTCAAATTTATTAGTCTCTATCTTAGATGGTAATTTCATGAAGTGGAAACCAGAATATACACATATCATCTAACCAATATAGATTTCCCCTCAAATTCTGACCACGACCATGAAACCAATGATTATGTTAATATTTGGAAGCCATATCCACTGGCTTCAAAAACAAATATAATTCTAAACATTAAAAAATATCTTTAATATTGTGATTCTCTTTGGAGAAAGTTAAATTTTTAAAATCAAAAAGATTTTTTATCTTATAAAAAAAATGGCCTGAAGACACCTAAATCGAAGCAATTACTATATTAATGAGAAAATAAATTGTCCTATTTTAATAGGTAAAATATATTCATTCAAAAATCGAATAATTTAAGATATTTTAAAAGGCAAGATGAAAGTATATCTCACTCCCATGAACTTTAGACAAGGAACTCTCCTTCATATACAAAAATATGATCCTATTTTTTTAATATACTATTTTCATATTTTATTTTCAAATATATTAGATTAATAGCAGAGAATTGATTATATTTCAGGAAAACTAGCATCTCATATAAAAAGCATTTCCTTTAAGAATAAGACCTATAGCAGAGAAGGGCACCAAGCATACTGACACTTCACACACCTCGGGTCCCTTGCAGACTGCCCCAGTGGCAGCAGTGGATTTAAGAGCTCAGCGTTGTTTGGGGACTGTAGTCACCCAGACCTTGTGCACACATTCCAGCTGTGACGCCGCGTGGGGATCCAGGAGTGCAGTGAGGGATGGATTATCTGGCCCTTGGTGCAGGTGGTAGAGCGAGAGCACAGAGTCCATTCCTTAACTGCAGCCAGCATCCCAGCTCTGCCATAGTGATTATTTTAACCTTTCAATGCTGAAATATACAGGCCCAAGATCAAAATGGAAATATGCACATTGAGTGATTTTTAAAGATGGCCATTTGTTGATTTCCTGTATCCTGATTTCCAGGGAGGCAAGATGGCATCAGTTTAGGAGGGCACTCACTGAGAGCTCCCTGTGGATGGTGGATTGTGGACAGGGTCCTGCCCAAGGGTTTGTGCTGTGGGCACACAGAACGAGAAGCTTGGAACATCTATCTGTGCAGATCGATGGTGTGGACTGTTTGGTAGAGATTTGGAACATAGAAAGAAGCAAGGAAATAAAATAAGAAGAAAAAGTGTCAAAGAGAAAAATAACACACATGCAGAACCACCAGCTAAATAAAACTCTAGA
Organism: Tolypeutes matacus; assembly: GCA_026826555.1. Lineage (NCBI taxonomy): Eukaryota > Metazoa > Chordata > Mammalia > Cingulata > Chlamyphoridae > Tolypeutes > Tolypeutes matacus. Next base: position 156,640 of record JAKSZT010034767.1, on the reverse strand, counting down.
TCAGAGAGAGAAGCTAATCAACTGAATAAACTCATCAAGATAAAATGATGACTAGAGGGCAGCAAAAAATTACAAACCACAGTGAGAAACAGGAAAACATGGACCAGTCCAATGAACAAACAAAAATGCAGGAAGTGATGCAGAACATCGAGCAACTAATCAAAGCTTTCCAAACAAATATCTTGGACCAACTTAAATAAGTAAAAGAAGAGATTAAGGATATAATGAAGACACTGGTAAAACACACTGAAGAAATTGTAAACATACTCACAAAGATAACAGATATGACGGTGATCAATGGCAAAATCCAAGAAATCCAAAAGACGCAGCATTCACATAAAAGCAGATTTGAATAGGCAGAAGAAAGAATTAGTGATATGGAAGATAACACATCTGAAATCAAACAGATAGTAGAACAGATAGACAAAAAGATAAAAAAAATCCAGCAGGGACTCAGGGAATTAACTGAAAACACAAAATGCTCAAACATACTCATTATGTCCATCCCAGAAGGAGAAGAGAAGGGAAAGAGAACAGAAGGAGGGTTGAAGGAAATAATGGCTGAAAATTTCCCAACCCTATTGAGAGAGATGGATGTGCAGATCCAGGAAGCACAGGGCACCCCAAGCAGTGTAAATCCAAAAAGGCCAACTACAAGACATATACTTGTCAAAATGTCCAATACTCAAGACAAAGAGAAAATTTGCAGGGCAGCAAGAGAAAAAAGAACCATCACATACAAGGGAAGCACAATAAGATTAAGTGCTGATTTCTCAGCTAAAACTGTGGAGTCAAGAAGACAGTGGTATGACATAGTCAAATTACTGAAAGAAAAAAACTTCTAGCCATGAATTCTCTATCCAGCAAAACTAGATTTGAAAAATGATGGAGAGTTCAAAATATTCACAGATAAACAGAATTTAAGACAGTATGTAAATAAGAAACCTACACTTTAAGAAATACTAAAGGAAGTTCTACAATTTGAAAGGAAAAAACAAGGGAGAGTTGGAGGAGAGTTTAAAAAGAACTAAAAAGACAAAAACAGAAACAAAACAACATATGACATATATTAACCCAAAGAAAAAATGGCTGAAGTAGAAAATTCACTACAAGTAATAACACTGAATGTTAATGGATTAAATTCACCAATCAAGAGACACCGATTGGCAGAATGGGTAAGGAAATATGATCCATCTATATGTTCTCTACAAGAAAACTTACTATGACCCAGGGACTCAAGGTGGCTGAAAGTTAATGGCTGGAAAATCATTTTACAAGCTAACAATAGCCAAATATGGGCAGGAGTAGCTATTCTAATATCAGGAAAAATAGACTTTAAATGCAAAACTATTGTAAGAGTCAAAGATGGACCTATATATTAGTAAAATGGGGTAATCTCTCAAAGAAGAGAGAATAATCATAAACATTTATGCAGCTAATCGGGGTGCCTCAAAATACATGTGGAAAACTCAGAAAAACTAAGTTGAGAAATAAATGCCTCTACAATTAGTGCGGGGGACTTTAATACAGCATTACCATCATTAGACAGAACATCTAGACAGAGATCTATAAAGAAACAAAAGCTCTCAACAATATATTAGAGAACCTGGACTTAATAGACGTATACAGAACACTACACCAAAATTCAGAGGGATTTACATTCTTCTGGAGAGTACATGGATCATACTCAAAGATAGAACACATGCTAGGCCACAAAACAACTCTCAATGAATTCAGAAATATTGAGATTATACAAAGTAAATTCTCTGACCACAATGGAATGAAATTGGAAATCACTAAGGGCCAGAGAAATATGTTAGGCACAAGGAAATGGAAGTTAAACAACACACTCTTAGAAAAACTGTGGGTCAAGGAGGAAATCTCAAAAGAAATCAGTAACTACCTTGAAACTAATGAAAATGACAACACAACATATCAAAACCTATGGGATGCAGCGAAAGCAGTCCTGAGAGGGAAGTTCATAACCATAACTACATATATTAAAAAAGAAAAAAGAGCTAAAATTGAATACCTTACTGCACACATGGAGGAATTGGAAAAATAACAACGAACTAAACCAAAAGGAAGTAGAAAGAAGGAAATAACAAAGATTAGAGCAGAACTAAATGAAATAGAGAATAAGAAAGCACTAGAAAAAATAAACAAAACCAAAAGCTGGTTCTTCAAGAAGATAAAAAAAATTAACAAACCGTTAGCCAAACTAACAAAGAAAAAGGGAGAACAGATGCAAATACACAAAATAAGGAATTAGCAAGGTGATATCACTATTGACTCCAAAGAAGAAAAGAGTCTCATAAGAGGATATTTTGAAAAATTATATGCCAACAAGAATGATAATTTAGAGGAAATGGACAAGTTTCTAGAAAATCACAAACAGCCTACATTGATGAAAGAAGAAATTGATGAATGTCCAATTACAAGTAAAGAAATAGACTCAGTCATCAAAAACCTCACAACTAAGAAACTGAGGCCACGTTTCTTAGTTGAATGCTTCACAAGTGCATTCAAACCAAACATTCTGGAAAAAGCTCACACCAATTCTGCTTAAGCTCTTCCAAAAAAAATAGGTAGAAGGATTATTGCCTAACTCATTCTATGATGCCAACATTACCCTAATACCAATACCAAACAAAGATACCACAAGAAAGGAAATCTACAGACCAATTTTTCTAATGAACCTAGATGCTAAAATCCTCAACAAAATTCCCTGCTAATTGCATTCAACAACATATCAAAAGGATTACACACCATGACCAAGTGGGTTTCATCCTGCATATGCAAAGAAGGTTCAATACAAGGAAATCAATCAATGTAATATGCCACATAAACAGATTGAAAGAAAAAAATCACATGATCATCTCTATAGATGCAGAAAAAGCATTCGACAAAATACAGCACTCTTTCCTGATAAAAACACTGCGATAGATAGGAATAGAAGGAAACTATCTGGATATGATAAAGGGTATATATGAAAAGCCCAAAGTTAACATCATCTTCAATGGTGAAATACCAAGAGCCTTTCCTATGAGACTGGAACAAGACAAGGATTCCCACTATCACCACTCCTATTTAACATTTTTTTTTAGAAGTACTTGCTTGAGCACTGAGGCAAGAAAAGGCTATAAAAGGCATCCAGATTGGAAAAGAAGTAAAAATTTCATTATTTGCAGACAACATGATCCTATACATAGAAAGCCCTGAGAATTCTACAAAAAAGTTTCTAGAACTTATAAAGGATTTCAGAAATGTAGCAGGCTGTAAGATCAATGCTCAAAAATCAGTAGCATTTCTGTACACCAATAATGAGCAATCTGAGGAGGAAATAAAAAAAAATAACATTTACAATAGTCACTAAAAGAATCAAGTACCTAGGAATAAATTTAACTAAAATGTAAAGGACTTATATACATAAAACTACACAACACTGTTAAAGGAAATCAAAGAAGACTTACATACTTGGAAAAATATTCCTTGTTCATGGATAGGAAGACTAAATATCATCAAAGTGTCTATCCTACCCAAACTAATCTACAGATTTAATGCAATTCCAATAAAAATCAACACCACATTTTTTAAGGAACTGGAAAAACAAACCACAAAATATATTTGGAGAGGTAAAAGGCCCCAAATTGCCAAAGACATATTGAAAAAGAAAAAAATGAAGTTGTAGGTATCACATTACCTGACCTTAAAACATACTACAAAGCTACAGTGATTAAAACTGCATGGTTTCTTCACAAGGATAGATCTACTGACCAATGGAACTGAATTGAGAGTTCTGATATAGATCCTCACTTATACCGTCCATCTGATATTCGACAAGGCCATCAAGCCCACTCAGTTGGGACAGAATGGCCTCTTTAACAAGTGGTGCATGGAGAACTGGATATCCATATCCAAAAGAATGAGAGAAGAATAACATCTCACACCTTATACAAAAATCAACTCAAGATGGATCAAATATCTAGATATAAGAGCCAAAACCATAAAGACCTTGGAAGATAATGTAGGAAAGCATCTACAGGAACTTGTAATAGGAAATGGTTTCATGAAATTTACAGCCAAAGCATGAGCAGCAAGAGAAAAAATAGATGAATGGGATCTCCTCAAAATTAAAACTTCTTCACCTCAAAGGAAGTTATTAAGAAAATAAAAAGGCAACCTACCCAATGGGAGAAAATATATGGCAACCATATGTCTGATAGGAGCCTAATAGCCTGCATATATAAAGAAATCCTACACCTCAAAAATAAGACAAACAACCCATTTAAAAAATGGGCAAGTGACCTGAAAAGATACTTCTCCAAGGAAGAAATACAAATGGCTAAAAAGCACATGAAAAAATGCTCGACATTGCTAGGTATTAGGGAAATGCAAATCAAAATCACAATGAAATACCATCTAACACCCATCAGAATGGCAGGTATTAACAAAACAGCAGACTATTAGTGTTGGAGAGGATGTGGAGGAATAGGAATCCTCATCCACTGCTGGTGGGATTGTGGACTGGTCCAGCCACTCTGGAGGACAGTTTGGCAATTCCTCAGAAAACTAACAATAAATCCTCTATATGATCTAGCAATTCCACTGCTGGGTATATACTCAGAAAAATTGAAAGTAAAGACACGAACTGATATATGCACAGCAAAGTTGATAGTGGCATTGTTCACAATTGCCAAAAGTTGGAATCAGCCCCAGTATCCATCAATATATGAATGGATAAGCAAAATGTGGTACATACATATAATGGAATATTACTCAGCTGTTAGATGGAATAAAATGCTAACACATGGAATAACATGGATGAATCTTGAAGACCTTATGTTGAGTGAAGCAAGCCAGGCATTGAAGGATGAACAGTATATGACCTCACTGATTTGAATTGAGGAAAGTGAGCAGTCTCTGGGAACCACTGTCTGAAAGATAGGTCAAAAAGGGAAAGAGAGAGAAGAGTAGGTTGTGAGCCATCACCCATATGGACATAATCTTTGGTAAAGTTATAACTATATATAGTTGCATATTGAAGGATAGGACAGGTGGGTAGTGATATTACTGTGTTTGGTGCTGTAGGGTTAACAGGTGGGTAGATTAGGAAGAGCAGGTTAGAAAACCCAGGGCATGTAAGTATGAATTTAGTCATCCCATTGGTCAAGATAGGGGAGTGTCATATGCCCCAGGGGCATGGGGAAGAAGGAACAGAAAAGATCAATGGGGTATTTAGTGGTCATGGGAAATGTTTTTCATTACCTTACAGTAATGGACACAGGACATGGTAAATATCATCAAAAATTATTAAACTGTACCATCTAAATTGTAAACTATACTGTATAACATTGACAATATTTAGTAGCTATTTTTCACTATCTGTATAACAGTTATAACAATGCTACCATCCACACACACAAAAAAAGTTTTACTATGAGGTGGGAAAGGGGGAGGGAGGATGGGTACATGGTAATCTCTAGTATTCTGTGTGTGACTTTGCTGTGACCTAAATATTCTTTGAAAACTAAATGAACATTTGGGAGACACTGGGGAATGAGAGGGGAAGGTGTCACAGTATGCACTGGACATCCGATAATGCAGTGATAAAAGGAGAAAAAATTAAAATAAAAAATAATTAAAAATATATGTTTTTGTTTTTCCCATTTTCTTTTTCTGAATGTCCCAATCCATTAATAATATTTTATTTTTAGTTCTTTTTTTCTTAGTTTCCTTGCATTTTATCTCTTGCACTTAAGCTTATCATTATTATTTAATTTTCCTATTTATTGCATTTGGTTATTATATGGGCTTCATCTTCAAGGGAGGTTTAGATAACAGAAGCTTTACAATAGGGCCTGCAGATGACCATTGGTGGGGGTGTCTGGGATGGGGGATTCATGGGAGTAAGTTCATCTGAATATACATGAAAGATACATAAAATTGTTCAAATGATCAAGGGATGATGTATTTTCATGGTGGTTAGACAATCACTCAGTAAATGAGGGAATACTGAATTCCCAGCCTGGAGAGCTCTGCCACATTCTCCAAGGAAGCAGCAACAGTCCCCTGAGTGCAGGGGGAGTGACTGTCAAAAGAGGCTTGATCCACTGTTGGGTTCTTGTTATTGATGACTAGCCTTATAAATCTTTGCTCTTGTAATTAAAACTTGGCCTACTGCTGTGGGGTGCCTAAGGGTTGCCATCTGAGAGCCTCTTGTTGCTCAAATGTGGCCTCTCTGTAAGCCAAACTCAGCATATGAATGCATTACCTTCCCCCCAATGTGGGACATAACTCCCAGGGATGAGCCTCTCTGGCAACATGGTTTTAATACCAAGTGCCAACTAGAAACACGACTGGAAAAAACCTTGAATAAAAGGGGGGAAAGGTAAGGACAAATGAGTTAAAGTGACTTCAAAGATAGTCGGGAGGTCATCCCAGAAATAACGCTTACACAACCTCAGTAGGAGCTCATAGAACATCAAAGTGGATATCACCCCACACAGACGGGCTCCTGAGGGCTCTGGAGACACCCAGGTCCTATATAAGTGGGGATAGCACCAGAGGTTGATGCCTTATGAGTGGGCTCTACTTTGGAATCTGTGCTCCTGAGAGTGACAGAGTTGGACTCAAATAAGTCCTCTCTGCACATGGCCCATCCGTCTCTTCTATTCAAATCTATATGTGAGGCTGGAGTTTGCTGGTGCACTTCCAGACACTGGAGCCTCTGGCCTGCTTATGTGCCAGCTGTGCCTGGAATCTCAGTGGAGCTGCAACTCCTACTCTACAGCTCAATGGACTCAACCAAGTCACCTGGAGAGGAGACGATGATGGACAATTGCCATCCCAGGGAATAGAGAGAGCCTGCAGCTGAAGACAGAATAATCCCATCCTCCATATCCATGGGATATAAGCCCACTCTCACTTGGAGGTGGAGTGGACATCACCATTCCAGTTCCCTCAGGATTGGGGGAAGATCTATGGACTAGAGTGGACTTAATGGTATTCTGTTGTTGACATATTGTGACTCAAGCAATGGAGGAAAGTATAACAGTGAGGTGGAGCCTGTGGCCACTAGATGCTTTTGACATGGGGAGTGGAAGGGCAATTGTAACAGGGGTTTTTTTGGACTTGGGGGTTGTCCTGTGTGACGTTGCAATGACGGATATAGGCCATTTTACATCAGCATATACCATGCAGTACTGCGTGGGCGAGAGTGTGGTCTAAGATGTGAACTGTGGTCTATACTTAGTAGCAGAGCCCCAAGATGTGTATATCTATTGCAGGTGATGTGCCACAGTGATGAAAGATGTTTATATGAAATATTATGGGAGATATGGGAGGTGGAGATTTTTGTGTAACATTTATGTAATATAAGCATCTTTAAATATATATATATATATATTTAATAAAAAATAAAAAATAAAGCAGAGAAGAGAGAGTTTCAAGAAAAGAAGGTGAGAAATTTCTTCAGCAATTGTCCTGAAGTAACTGAGAAAGTAATTTTAACTGTGGTTATTATAATAATACTGGTGAATTGTAAGGGGGAAACTTTAATAGAGTAGCAGGATTATAAGCTAAGTTAAAATAAGTTAAGAGATGATTAAAATGCTCTTTTGTAATGCTGGCAACCAAACCCTAGAGTAAATACAGAGATAATTATTATGTAAGCAATGATGAAATGCAATTATTTTTCATGAGTGTTGTTATCATTGTGAGGTGCAAAAGGAAGAGTCAGACAAGTTGATGTAGTTGAAGCAGAGGGCTGCAGCTCGCTCAGACAGAACAGCACCGAGGTTGCTGTGACCCTATCTTTTATTCATTCAATATCATAGCATTTAAAAATAGCTAGGCTTTATTATTACGGTTTTTAAGCAGTGACTCTTTTCTCATGCAAGAACATTGACCTTCCTACTTGTACTCCCTATTCTTTTAGAAAGATAGGGAACTGTTTTCAGTTCCCATTATGTTTCTTTCCCACATTCTAGCTAGACCAGGAAATGTGTTCAGTTCCAGGCATGCGTTCTCACCTTGTGGGTTCATCTGAAGTTCATTTAGCTGTCTGTTTCTTCCTTCACATGAGGATTAAGCATACAATTTCATAAATCCAAAGATACAGGAAGAAATAAAGAATGGTAAAGGAAAGTGAAAAGGAGATTAATAGGAGAAGGAGAGGAGAAGAATATAGCAAGAGGGTAAGAAGATGAGGAGTAAGCTATTGGGAGAAGAAAATTAATGGAGCAGTATTTTGGGAGAACGTAGAAGTGTGGGAACAAAGTATATCAAAGGGAAGAGAAGACTTGATAAACAAAAGAGCAAATTTTCCTCTGTAACAGGAACAGAAGGAACAAGTGATCTCTTGAATGTGAGCAGACAATTTCAATATATTGAAACTGTATTGACTTCATCCACATACTATGAGGATTAGCAAGAATGGACAGAAGTTTTCCAGGATAAGCACTCATAATGCTAACCATCATAGAACCCATAAATTCCAACAAAGGTAGTTTTCTGAGGGATAAAAGTATAAAATAATCCAAAGTTCTAACTAAGCAAATGGAAGTTTCTTAATTATCTAGCAAACATTGTATATCATTGAAAAAGGACATCCCTGGCAATATCTTTAGAATAATGAGGGAGAAACCAATGCAGTGTGAGCTAGATCAGCGACCTGGAGCTTGAGCCCTCAGCCCTCAGCTCTTTCACCTACTGGGAATATAAAGTTTGGAAAAATGTCTATACTCTCTAAGAGTTGATTCCAAAATAGTTCATCATCGGTCATGTTTTCTTTTCTTTCAACTTATGTACTTTATGGATGGTCTAGGATAAATCATCCGAGGGGGTGTCCTTTTGGGCTCTTCCCAACTCCAAGTATTTGAGGTAATGGAATTTTCTCCATTCAGGCTTATTTTTGAGTTGTATTTAAATCTATATACATGTATTTTGTGTTAGCATTATTACTAACTTTGTGCTTTGCCTGTACAGATAACAGTAAGAGAAAAGCTTTTGTTGATTGATTGATTGAATGTTTGATTGATTGATGGAATGTTATACTTGTCTAGAGCAACTACACAGAATTAAATAAAAATGTACAATCATGTCCTGATTGATCCTGTGAATCTCTTGAAATATTTACAGTGCATGCAACACTCCTAAAATCAAGGGTTGTCAAAAAGGGCTCTAAACATTGAATGGGGTCTAGTTTATATATTTTTCCAATATTTCAATAAGCAAAATATCTATACCAGATAAAAACAATTCTATCACTTTGGGAATGAATATAATACTAAAGGATGGAGAAATGAAAGAGAGAAAAAGAAACAGTGAAGGGGGAGGTAGGGAGAGAGAGAAAAAGAGAGAAAGGAGATTGGTTACATGAAGTCTTCATAGTTTCTGGCACCATTTTCAAGCAAGGTCAAAGGAACAGTATTTATAGAAAAAGACTGATTATAGAATGCTTTCTCAAAGATTACTAGTTTTCAAAATGTCTAAATAATTTGAAGTTTCTCTCTCTTTAAAGTTTTTGTTAAAGTAGGAATTTCTTGTTTTCAAGTTATATGAAGAACCAGAACACACTGAAATTATTTTCCTTGTGCTTTCAGATTCCCGTTTCAGGCCCCACAGTCAGCCCCATTTTAAACTCAGGAGAATTTGCTTAAACACCTTTATCCTATGCATAACAGTATATATTTCTTTTGTGCAGCTTCTAGACTATGATGAAAATGTCCTTGATATCCTGTGTCTTGTGTAATTGTTTCTCAAAAAAGGGGCAAGTCTTTTAAATCAGTTACAAATTGACTTTTCAAAATTACATGGTATTATCCCAGGAGGTCACACTTTTAACTGTAAGTTTCATTTTTCTACTGTAAAGCCATGGAGACTGTGCCCTTCTTAACATCCATTTGAGATCCCAAAGCTGATGCCACTGCCATTCATTAGATGAGACAAAACAAGAGATCTCACTGGGTCTCATAAGAAAGTGTAATGCCATCAGCAAATTTATGCTGTTATTTATACATATTATTGCTTCTGAGGTTTTCAGCATCTGGATGCCTATGCTTTTTTCTATTATAGAGGAATATCTTATTTACACACTAAGATATATCATGCAGTTTCTGTTTAGATGACTTCTGCCTCTTTCCTAATAAATCATTGCATTTTGAAAGCCCATGTCTTAAGAGCAATATTAAAGCTCCATGGACTGTCTATTATACCTCAATTATCCATTGTCTATTTGATGCAAAAGGACATGAAAATCACTAACCCTTGGATAATTTTTACTTATTATTTCTACATCCTAGATTTTGAACACTGGAATAAATCACACAACTGTATGGGCATGCTAAATTTTCTCATAGGACCATTGCAGGTAATGAGTCTTTTCTCTGGCTGATTAAAATTTCCTCCTTTCACTTATCTTCTCCTTTTGCAATCCTCAATAAATTTTCCTCTCTGTTTTATATATCTATTTAAGCCACTTCAATATTTTCTGTTCTTTTGTCCATCTGTATTCCACTCTTGATAATTTCTAATTAGTGTTGCATCTGTATTATGTATTGACTTTCAGTTATCACATTTTTTTTATTTCTAGAATTTCTATATGTTTCTTTTTTCAAATAGTCTTGATCTTTTATTATATCTCTTGAACTATACTTGTAGTTTATAACTTATTTTATTTTTTTAACATATTAAAATATTAATCCTTGGTATCTAATGATTACAAAATTTGAAATGTTTTATTGGTCTGATTTTGCAATTTTTTCTGTTTCTTCTTAATTTAGCAATGGTACTGTGTTTCTACATGTGTTTTTGATATTTAAAAAAAAATGTGGTCTCATGTTCCCTTGTATTTTATCTGTTACTGAGTCCTATATTCACAAAGTTAATCTGAGAATAATGTGCATGTGGTTTTGAGAAATGCCAATCCAGAAATTCTATATAACAAACTAAGTTTTCCATATCTCAAACATAATATAAATTCTCTTTCCAAATCTCCATGTGGTAAATATGTTTCTTTGGAATAGCTATGTTAGGAGGATTGTGGGGCAATGGCTCCAGGAATCTGTCCCATCGTGAAAACAATTATGGAACTTGTAGGGACCATTTGAATTCTGAAGACTAGTGAAACACAGAAGCATCCAAGGAGGAGCAAGAAGAAGAAGCTGGTAAATTGAGATACATACCAGTGAGTTTTAACCCCCCTCCTGTAGCTACCAACTCCTTTCCCTAGTGTTGTGGTATGCAGTAGTGGGGACTGGAGCTTGGGCTCCTGATCAAGCTTGCTGGTGCCCATGTGGGACATTAACACTTAGAACTCCAGATTCTCAGGGTGTATGTTCTGTTCTTTCATTACTATCTATGATCAACTAATTCAAATCATTGGGGGGCAGATCTGAAGGTGGCCATTATTCTAACACTCTTGGTGAAAAACAGTTAAAGACAGTAACTTCCCTCAAAACTACAGAAAATAATGAAAGGGCTGCATTAATTGGTCAATTGTTGAATCAAGAAAATACAGGAAAGCGGCTGTGGCTCAATCAATAGGGCTCCCATTTACCATATGGGAGGCCCCGGGTTTGGTTCCCAGAGCCTCCTGGTGAAGGCAAGCCTGCCTGCACGGCGTGGTTAGCTGACCCAGTGAGCACAGGCAGCAAGGGGGGGGATAAATGAATAAATAAATAAAATCTTAAAAAAAAAAAAAAAAGAAAATATAGCTTTGGAGATCTAAAAAAAAAGCTACGGTTCCATTGCTGGCTCATTCCTCAAAACACTCAACAATGCAGGGTGTAATTGTGGGTTTTGGCCCTGCTCTAGAGGGATAAGAGTAGACCCTGTGCACATTCTGGGGTGGATGTATGTTAGTGCCTATCTATTGGGTGGAAGTCTGAGAGACTGAGCTGGGGAACATGGGTTTATCCTTACCAAATTTGTCCTGAGATTAGAGTGGCTTGCATGTAGCTGGAACAGTGTGTGAAACATTTAAGTTAAAGCAGAATGGAACAAAGGACTAACTGCATTAAGTGACTGAAGAAGAGGGAATGAAATTCTATTTCAAAGGGAGTAAAGATGGCATTCACTTACACTCTTGTACATTCAAGAAAATCTCTGTGACATCACTAGCTGGTTACAAACTTAAGGGAAAGACAACTCAGGGACTAAATCACAAAATAAACACTTAAAATATTAATATGTACAATGAGTGACAAAATATTACAAGAAAACAAAGAGGGAATAATGGTCCATTGAAAGGTACAAGATGAAATTTAAGAAACCATCAGATAAAAGAATCATATTTTGAACTTAACAGAGAGAGAGATTTACAAAATGATCCTCCATATACTAAAGGAGATAAAGGAAAACACAGAGAAAGAAATTTTTAAAAATGAGTAAAATAATGAATTAACAATATGGTAATCACTTTTAATTCTCATGAAGAACAAATAAGAAATACAGGAGCTGAGGAACACAAAAACTGAAGTGAAAATTCCATAGAATATGTTTAGCAAGACATTGGAGATTGAAGAAGAAAGAGTCATTGATCCTGAAGACAAGATAATTGAAAGGAGTCAGGTTAAGAAGCAAAAAGATAAAAGAATAATAAAATTAAACAGATTCTAATAGACCTGTGGGACACAATCAAGCATACCAATGTGCACATTATGGGAGTCCCAGAAAGAGAAGAGAGAGATAAAAGAGCAGAAGGAATATTCAAAGAAATAATGTCAGAATACTTCCCAAATGTCCTAAATATGCACATTTGAGAACTCTAAGAAACCCCAAGCAATATAAACTCAATGAGAACCACACACAGACACATAGTCAACACATCATCCAATGAATAGGACAACAAGAGAGTTCTTAAAGCTTCATGAGTAATACAATGGCTGTGTACAAGGGAAGCGGAATAAGGTTAAGTGCTGATTTCTCAATGGAAACAATGGAGGCAAGAAGGCAATGGTGCTGAATATTTAAATATTTAAGTTGCTGAAAGAAAATATTTGCCAACAAAAATTTATATATAGTAAGACTTTCAAAAATAAGGGAGAGATGAAGACATTCTTAAACAAATAAAAGCTGAGGGAGTTAATAACCACTATACTTGTCCTACAAGCCTTATGACTAGGAATTCTCCACAGTAAGACTGAAAGGAAAAAATACTGGACAATGGATAAAAGCAGCATAAAGAAATAAAGACCTCTGGTAAAGTTAACCATATGGTTATAAATGCCTGCCTTATTGTATTTTATATTTTAATATGCCACCCCCACTTCTTACAGGTGCTAAAATGTAAATGCATAAATTAGTAAATGATGAATCTGTAGGTTTGGGCATACAACAATAGAGATATAATTTGTAACAAGTACACAAAATGTGGGGGTTTTGAGGGGTACAGGAAAAGTGTATGTCCATATTATTAAAGATAACTTGGCATCAAATTAAATCTTAATTTTTATTCATATAAGATGTTAAATTTTAACCCCATTGTAAAAAAAAAAAAAAAAGAAAAAAATACATGAAAATATATTCCAAAAAAAAAAACTAGAAGGGACTCAAAATGACAATACAAAAAAGAGAAAAATATGAAAGTAGCAATTAATGGAAGAATTGAAGGTCAAGAAAGACATGAGACTAACAAAAACAAATTAACAAAATGATATAAGGAAGAACTGTATTATCAGTAAATACTTTAAATATCAATGGATTAAATGCTCCATTCCAAAGGCCAAATTTGGCATAATGAATGAAAAACATGATCCGTCTATATGCTATTTACAAAAGACTTGCCCTAACTTCAAAGTTAAGATTGAAAATGAAAGGATATAAAAAAATATATGATGCAAGTAATAATTAAAGAAAGCTGGGGTAGCTATACTAACATAAATGGAGTATAAATGAAAAACTCTTATGAGGGACAAATATAGTCATTATATAATGTGAAAAAGGACAATTCACTGAAAAACATAACAAATATAAATATATATATGCATCTAGTAAGAGAGCCTTAAATATATGAAGCAAATATAGGCAGATTAGAAGGAATAATTAGATGGTTGTACATTAATTGTAAGATATTTCAATACATCATTCTCAATGATGGGTAGAACATCTAGGCAGAAGATCAGTAAGGAAATAGAAGACTTGAGTGATACTCCAAACCAGCTAGACCTAAAAGACATATATAGAACATTTCACACAACAACAGCAGAATACACTTTCTTCCCTAGTGCACATGAACCATTCTCCATGTTGGACCATATGTTAGTTCGCAAAAGAAGTCTTAATAAATTCAAAACTATTGAAGTCACACAATGTATCTTCCCCAAACACAATGGAAGTTAGAAATCCATAACAGAATCAGAACGGTAAAATTGATAAATACATGGAAAGTAAACAATGTCCTCTTAAATAACCAATGAGTCAAAGAAGAAATAAAAAACTAAATTAGCAAATTTCTTAAGGTAAATGAAAATTAAATTACAACATATAAACACTTATGGATGCTGAAAAGGTATTACAAAGAGTGATGTTTTAGTTTCCAAAGCTGCTAAGGCAAATACTATGTAAAGATTTAGTTTAAACAATGGGAATTTATTCAATAACAGATTTGAAGCTGGAAACATCCAAATCAAGGCATCATCAAGGCAATGCTTTCTTCCTGAAGACTGACTGCCAGTGACCCTTGACTGCTTTGCCATATGACAAGGCACATGAATATATATTTTGGTCTTTCCCTTCTCTACAAGCTTTCATTTATTTCAACTTCTTGTTTCCATGGCTTTCTCTCTTTCATGTGTGAATTCATTCCATTTATAAAGGACTCACATAATAAGATTAAGACCCATGTGGATTGAGGTGTTCACCTTAACTGAAGTAGCCTCTAGAAAAATCCTACTTACAATGGGTTCACATCCACAGAATTGGATTAAAGATAAGAACATATATATTTCTGGGGTACATACAGCTTCAGTACATCACAGAATTTAATCTAAGTGCTTATATTAAAAAAAAAAAAAACAAGAAAATTTAATATCAAAGAAATAACCTCACAATTGCAGGATTTAAAAAAGGAAGAGAAAACCAAATCAAAGCAAGCTGAAAAAAATAAATAACAATGATTAAATGGAGATATTTAAATTAGAGAATATTAAAAAAATGAGAGAAATTCAACAAAACCAAATGTTTATTCTTTGGAAAGGTCAATAAAATTGATTACCTTTCACTAGACTGACAAAGAAAAAATCCAGAAATGATACTGTAACTTTTGGGGAATTTGATGTAATTATGAATTCAAAAAATATAATTGGATCATGCTTGTAAACTGATCTGTTAATCTGGGCATGATTAGGGTGTTGACTGGGCCACATCAGTAGGGCATTGAGCCCAACTCCTTAGTGGGTGGGGGAATCAAATATAAAAGGCAAGGCAGAGGACAGTTGAAGCAGTCTTTTGAAAAGCAGTTTTGATGTTGGAAATAAGGCCCAAGGAGAAGAGAAACAAGTCGTTCACCTGATCGTCTACAGCTGACCTTGTGGAGGAAAAAGGAGTTAAGCCTGGAGAGAAAGGCAGCCCTGGGAACAGAGGAACCCCAGAAGCCTTAACCCTGGCAAATGTCAGCAGCTGTCTTGCTCTAACAAGTGGCAATGGACTGTGGTGAGAGAAGAAACTTAACGCTTTATGGCCTGGTATCTGTAGACTTCTACCCCAAATAAATACCCTTTATAAAGACCAACCCATTTTTGGCATTTCACATTAGCACCCCTTTGGCTGACTAATACAGAATTTGGTACCGAGGAGTGGGGAAGTGCTTTTGCATATACCAAAATGTTGGAATGGTTTTATAAATGGGTAAGGGGTATTTTTTTGGAGAATTGTGAAATACTTGATGGAAAAGGCCTAGATCACTTTGAAGAGACTGTTGATATTAATATGGACGCTAAAGAGACTTTCTATGATGCCTAAGAAGTAAATGATGAAACTATTATTGGAAATTGGAGGAAAGGCGATCCATGTTTTAAAGTTGCAGAGAACTTAACAAGATTAACTCCTGGTGTTATATGGAAGACAGAATTTGAAAATTTAGCTGGAGAACTTTCCAAAGTAAACTCGGAGAATGTGGCGTGGCTTCTCCTTGCAGCTTATAGCAAAATACTAAATGAGTAAAATACACTAAGGACTGAAATTTTGGGCACAAAGAAAACAGAAACTGATTCTGGAACTTCCAAGTTTCTGGAAATCAAATTCTCAGATGAAAATGCCCTATTTGAAGACTTTACTAAACTTGGAACTAGTACATCAGAATTGCAGATAAAGTTATCTAGGAAAGTCTTGTGGAAAGTCTTACTGTCTGATGGCTTGGAACCCTGCTTCCTGCATGCTAAACCAACAAAATTTTTGAGACAGCTGTATGAACAAAACCACTGTCAGCTTGGACAAAGGAGGACATGGAAAGGAGAGATTGAAGGACAATCAGCTTTAAGAAGAAAACCATGGAAGCAGAGATCTGGACTTAAGACATCTCCTTGGGCCAAGAGAGGAGCCCCACCCATGTGTACAGAGAAGGTGAGTTTGCCCCTGCATTTGAAGAGAGTGGATATTCCTACCCAAAGTTCTGAGAAAGTTTTGATGCCCCATGGTGCAGAGAGGGTGTGTTTTCCCTAGCAGTTGTAGAGGGTGGATGTCCCCACCCGATGTTCTGGGAGAATTTTGCCATCCCAGGGGGCAGAAAGGGTGGAGCACATTCCTCAAAGATTAGGGTGGTTATGGTCAACACCACATAGGTCTGAGAGAGGTGTACCTGTCCCCCATGGATTAGAGAATGCCGGGTGGTCAACTTGTTGCTCTGAGAGGGTTGAGCCTGTATGCCAAAGGCTAGGGGGAATGTTATCTTCACCTCACTGTACTAAGTGGAGCTAAGACTCTAACCCAAAGATTGGTTAAGGTGTGGCAATCACCCCAACACTCTTGGAGGGTGAGTCTGAAGCTTGGTCAACACCCAGATGCTTGATGAGGGTGGAACCAAGAAAATGGCTATTGGGCAAGCCTGTGGAAATGGTGGGTTCCTATGTGGCCCCAAGCAGTAGAAACCATCCTCTTAGGAATGACTCTCAGACTTTGAAATCGAATGAAGGATGCCCTGCAGGTTTACTGAACTGTAGAGGATCCATGATTCATGTTTAACATCCCAATTTCTCCTTATGATATTGAAAATGTTTATCCTTTGTCTTTCCATTTGTGTATTGGAAGCAGTTAATTGGTTTTGTAAGTTTCAGAGGTCTAGAGCAGACGAGATTTTGCCTGAAGACAAACTGTATTTCTTTAAAATGCATATGATATGATTTTGTACTTAAATTGTTACTGATTTAAGTTTTTTTGAGAATTGTATTTTTGGAATTCAGAGGGTGGAATGTAACTGGGGAATTTGATGTAATTATGAATTCCAAAAATATAATTGGATCATGCTTGTAAACTGATCTGTTAATCTGAGCATGATAAGGGCATTGACTGGGCCACATCAGTAGGGCATTGAGCCCCATCCCTTAGGGGGTGGGGGAATCGAATATAAAAGGCAAGGCAGAAGACAGTTGAAGCAGTCTTTTGGGAAGCAATTTTGATGTTGGAAAGAAGGCCCCAGGAGAAGAGAAGCAAGCCCGTCGCCTGATCATCTACAGTTGACCTTGTGGAGGAAACTGGAGCTAAGCCCGGAAAGAAACACAGCCCCGGGAAGAGAGGAACCCTAGAAGCCTTAACCCTGGCAAATGCCAGCAGCTTTCTTGCTCCAACAAGTGGCAATGGACTGTGGTGAGAGAAGAAACTTAACGCTTTATGGTCTGGTATCTGTAGACTTCTACTCTAAATAAATACCATTTATAAAGACCAACCCATTTTTGGCATTTCACATTAGCACCCCTTTGGCTGACTAATACAGATACAAATAACTAAAATCAGAAATGAAAAGGAGGATAACATACCTGAAATGGACAAATTCTTAGAAATACACAAATCACCTATACTGACTCAAGAAGAAATTGAAGATCTCAGAAAACTAATAACTAATAAAGATATTGAATCAGTAATCCAAATCTCTCAATAAAGAAAATTCCATTACGATATGGCTTTATTTTTCTTTATTTTTTTTTTTTTGCATTTTAACATCTTTATTGCTCCTTTTAACATGTTTATTTTTTG
>JAKSZT010034767.1:108568-138051 GCA_026826555.1 Tolypeutes matacus | reverse complement strand
TGTTCATGGAGGATTTGGATCACGGAAGGGTTACAATGGGTACTGCGGGGGATTATTGGGGGGGGTGTCTGGGGGGGTTTCATGGGGATTGGTTCATCCGAATATACATGAAAGATATACAAAATCATTCAAAGGATCGGGGGATTGGGCATGGTCACGATGGGTGGATAATCACACAATAAATGAGGGAATCTGAATTCCTAGCCTGGAGAGCTCAGCCACAATCTCCAAGGGAGCAGCAATAGTCCTCTGAGTGTAGGGATAGTGCCTGTCAAAATAGGATGACCTACTGATTTTTTTTTTTAATTGATGACTACCCTTGTGAGTCTTTGCTCTTATAAATGAGACTTAGCCTGCAGTTGTGGGGCGCCTAAGGGTTGCCACCTGAGAGCCTCCTTGTTGCTCAAATGTGGCCTCTCTCTAAGCCAAACTCAGCATATGATTGCATTACCTTCCCCCCAACGTGGGACATGACTCCCGGGGATGAGCCTCCCTGGCAACTAGGGATTAATACCAAGTGCCAACTGGCAGGTTTGTGCAGTGGCAGTATCGTAGCCAATGAGGTTTATCCAAGGCACGATTATTGCTAGTTGAAAACTTTTCTCAAGTGCCAACTGGCAACACAACTGGAAAAAGACCTTGAATAAAAGGGGGAAATGGTAAAGACAAATGAGTTCAAGTGGCTAAGAGACTTCAAAGAGAGTCTGGAGGTCATCCCAGAGGTAACTCTTATGCACACCTCAGTAGGAGCTCATAGAACATCTAAGTGCCTATCACCCCACTCAGAGGGGTTCCTGAGAGCTCCGGAGACACCCTGGTCCTATATAAGGGGGGATAGCCCCAGAGACTGATGCCTTATCAGTGGGTTCTATTTTGGAATCTGTGCTCCTGAGAGTGACAGAATTAGACTCAAATAAGTCCTCCCTGCACATGGTTCACCAGTCCCTTCTATTCAAACCTACATGTGATGCTGGAGTTTTTTAAGTATACTTCCAGAGACTGGAGCCTCCCGCCTACCTATGTGCCAGGTGTGCATGAAATCTTGGTGGAGCTGCAACTCCTACCCTACAGCTCAATGGACTCATCCAAGTCACCTGGTGAGGAGACAACAATGGACAATAGCCATTCCAGGGAATGGAGAGGGCCTGCATCTGCAGGCAGGATCATCCCACCCACCATATCCATGGGATATAAGCCCTCTCTCACTTGGAGTTGGAGTGGACATCACCATCCCAGTCGCCTCTGGATTGGGGGAAGAACTATGGACTAGCGTGGACTTGATGGTATTCTCTTGTTCACATATGGTGATTCTAGCAATGCAAGAAATTATAACAATGAGGTGGAGCCAGTGGCCACTTGACACTTTTGGGGCAGGGAGGGGATGAGCAGTTGAAATACAGGGGCTTCTTTGGGAGTTGGAGGTTGTCCTGAGTACTGTTGTGGCAATGGATGTAGGCCATTTTAAATCAGCACACACCACTAAGAACTGAGTGGGAGAGAGTGTGGTCTACAGTGTGAACTGTGGTCTATGGTTGGTGGCAAGGCTCCAGGATGTGTAAGTTCATTGAGGGTGGTGGGCCACACTGTGGAAGATGTTTGTGTGGGATGTGGTGGGAGGTGTGGGAGGTGGGTCACATGGGAATCCCAGTGGGTTCCGTGTAATATTTTGGGTAATCTAAGCACCTTTTAAAATATATGTATATATATATATATGAATAACATTTTTGTAAGCAAATACACATATATGCATATATATTTATATATCATTTTGCAAATGTTTGTATGTATTGTGAGAATTTTGATTTTTAACCATAATAAAAAAAAAAGGCAAAATACTTGAATGGACATTTGTACAAAAAAGATTCACAAATGACCAAAGAGCACATGAAAAGATGCTCAACATCATTTGATATTATGCAAATGCAAATCAAAAAACCACAATGAAATATCATTCTATACCCATTAGAATGGCTACTATTAAAATAATTGAAAATTCCAAGTGTTGGAGAGGATGTGGAGAAATAGGAACACTTGTTCAAAACTGGTGGGAGACAGATTTGTAGTTCTTCAGAAAGTTAGACATAGAATTACTATATGACCCAGCAATCCCACTTTTAGGCATATATGCAAATGAATTGAAAGCATGGACTAGAGAAGATATTTGTGCACCAATTTCCATAGCAGCATTATTCAAATTGCTAAAGGATGGAAGTAACCAAAGCACTCATCAACTGATGAATGGCTATATTGTTATATATTCGTAGAGTGAAATATTATTCAGCCATAAAAAGGAATGAAGCTCTTAAAGATGCAACAACATGGATGAACCTTGAAGACAGTCTTTTTTGAAGTAAGCTGTAAACATAAGGACAAATATTGTATGATCTCACTGATATGAATTCATTAGAATAAGCAAATTCAGAGAATCAATTGAATTACAGGTTACCAAGGGCCAGGGTAGAGTTAGGGAATGGGTTTTTAGTTCTTAAATTTTATTTGGCATTATGAATTTTGGTAATTGATGGTGATGGTAGCACATTTTAAATGTAATTAACCGCTTTGAATTGCATGTTTGAATATAGCTTAAAGGGGAAACTTTAAGTTCTATATAAGTTGCTAGAATAAAAGTTTATAAAAAATATAAATCAAGAAGAACACTTTAAATTTATTTTTAATTTTTTACATGTATTTAATATTTAAAGATGTGTATGTCCCCTCCCTCCCTATCTTTCCTTTGAGGGAATGAAGTGTTTTCTAATCACAGTGTGCATTTGAGGTTTACCCAATCCATCATACTCTATAGGATAAAAGGCTTTGTTCTCTTTTCTCT
The DNA here is from genome assembly GCA_026826555.1 of Tolypeutes matacus. Taxonomy (NCBI): domain Eukaryota; kingdom Metazoa; phylum Chordata; class Mammalia; order Cingulata; family Chlamyphoridae; genus Tolypeutes; species Tolypeutes matacus. Next base: position 135,221 of record JAKSZT010034767.1, on the reverse strand, counting down.
GAGAACAGACATCTAAACTGTGGGCCAGCAGAAAAAAGAGATTCATCCATGTTTCTGTTTGGATATGCTGTTTTATTTTATTGATAAATAGTTGCAGTTCATAATATGAATATAACTCATCTTTTTTAACTCATGACTTGTTTGTGAACATTGAAGAAAAATGTTTTGATCGCTCATGCATAAGTACTTTGGTATGATAAGTATAGTCTAAACTTCATAATATGTTACCATAGTCATACTATTTTCAAAATTTGCTGAAATATATTATATCTTCTCACTAATGGATGAAAGTTCCAGTTGTTCCATATCCTAACCAATACTTGGTGTATTAGTCAAGGTTTTCTAGGGAAACAGAAACAACAGGAGATATCTCTCAATAATATGAGATTTTTTAAGAGTTTCTCACATGACTATGGGGATGCACAAGCCCAGGTTCCACAGGTAGGCTGCAAACCAGGGGCTTGATTAAAGTTGAATGAAGGTTCTTGATGAATTTCCAGTAGATGTTGGCTGTTCAAATATGAACTGGGAAATTCTTTCTGAAAGCTGAAATCACTTTCCCTTTTAAGGCATTCAACTGATTTGATAAAGCATCACTCATTGCTGATGGCAATCTTCCTGGCTGATGTTGATGTAATCAGCCATCTATGCAGTAAACTTACTGGTGACTAGAGTCTATAAATGTCCTTGTATTACAATTAGCCCAGTGATTGCTCGACCAAACAACAGGGGACAATTACTTGGCCAAGTTGACACATTAGACTAACCATCAGTCCACCCCTTGTCAACTCAGCAAACATACACATTATCTTAAACCATACTTAGACTCTAAGTAAAAACACGAAAAGACATGCATATGTGTGTGTGTGTGTGTGTGTGTGTATTTCCACCTAACAACATTCAACTCTCCTGCATAAAACTGGAAAAACATTAATTTTCTACAGAATAGGGTGTGAGTCCTTGGGTAAAATTCACTCTTAAATTGACATACTAAAATATTATGACATGAAAGTATACAACATGTCATATGATAAGGGAAATGGTTGGGGAAGAAAACAAAGAAATTTATTTTGTGTACATATGCAATCATGCTCATCATGAAGCAAAGAAGAAAGCTTCATGACAATTACTGTTCTCACTTCTGTAACTGGTCATGTGCTCAACATTCATATTTATCACTACCTTTTTCCACTACCCATTCCATGTTCCCATTATACTTGGCAAGCACTTCAGCTGGCCGTGGTTCTTTGCCTGGTGGGGTGATGCAGATTTTCATTCTTGAAAAATATGGGTCATTGTTTGTCCTGCTTGAATTGGGTTGTTGCTATTTTCCATTGACTTTAATCATAAGGCAGGGCAGTTCTAAGAGATGCACTAGATGGTCTCCTGTATTCCAGTCAATCTCTTCTTTACACCCATTATGTTGATGCAGTCCTATTACCCCTTGATAGGTTCAATCACCCCAGCCAGTACAATAATTCCCTTTTATATCTGTTGATTCAGAGGTAAGATGAGGCCAAAGTGGCCAGGTGGCAGTCTTAAATTCCAGTTTGGTGGAATCATTGTTGTGTTCCCTCGTGGCAGCACTCCTCATTTTGGGACTAAAACCTGCAGACCAACAGAGCTTAAGATTGTAGGAACAGGAAGCAAAAATTTCCTAGTGGGTCAATGAATTTTGTTTATAGGAGAAACATTGCCATAGAATGGATGGCGATTTAGAACATATGGAGCCTCCTCAGAACATTGCCCCATCCCTGCAAAGTATCAACACCTAGTTGGCACTGTAATTGAGTCTTCAAAAGGACATTCCACTGTTCTATTAATCCAGCTGCTTCAGGGTGACGGGGAACATGGTAAGACCAGTTTATTCAATGGGCATATGCCCATTCCTGCATATTATTTGCTGTGAAATGGATTCCTTGATCAGAAGCAATGTTGTGTGGAATTTCATGGCAATAGATAAGACATTCAGTAAGTCCACGGATGGTAGTTTTGGAAGAAGCATTGCATGCAGGAAATGCAACCCCATATTTGGAGTTTGTGTCTATTCCATTTAAAACAAATCACTTTCCCTTCCATGGTGGTTATGGTCCAATGTAGTCAACCTGACAGCAGGCTGGCCACCCCAAGGAATGAGTGTGGGTCTCTGCTGATTGCAGATTGGAGTTTGGTTGGTACCTTCCTCAAGGCTGGGAGTAGATCCAGACTCCCTTTGGAAGGCCAGAGGCTGGTCAGTTCAGGCTTCAATTTGGCTGTTACCAACCTCAGGGCTGGAAGGAGATCCAGATTCCTTAGAGCAGGCTGGAGGCTGGGTAATTCAAAGTTGACAATATGTGGTCTCCACAGGGCAGGCCATTGCAGGTTTATCTGGAGTAAAGTTTCAGCAGAATTTAGGGTTCAAATGTCCCCACCAATATTATCATCATCTCATATGTCTTCATCCCAATACTTGGGGTTCTACTCCTTTCCAATCAATGCCTTCACTTTAAATACAGAAACCCTGCAGGGTTCATATTTAGTTTTATTTGTAACTCTGTATTCATACAATGAGAGTCTGAATTTGGTTCTCAAATCTCAAGTCTGTGGCTACAGGAGACAAGATTTTCTTTCAGAGCACAAACAGAAATTTTCACATCATTCATGCAGTGTTTAAGTTTCAAATTTGAAGTCTTTAACTAATATCTTTCTTTTTTAACTGTATTCAGGGTACCTAGGAGGAGCCAGCCAACATCATTATACCTTTTGACTCCACAAAATTCTCTTAAGGTGTTGAAAATACTCTCACCCAGATCTTTACTTATTATAAACATGGGAGTAGGGAAATCCAGTGATGATATTTTGTGTATCTCTATTGCCAACTCACACCATGGACTGTTAGTGACCTCTTCATTGTTGGAAAAGAAGTCATTAGTAACATTGAGTCCAATTAGAGTAGACAGCCAATTTTCAAAACTCACAGAACCACCTGAGACATCCCATGTTTAAGACTCTGTTCCTCAAGAACCCCTCCCAGGACCAAGCTGTGTTAGTCAGGGTTCTCTAGGGAAACAGAATCAACAGGAGATATCTGTCAATTATATGAAATTTTATAACAGTCTCCCATGTGAACATGGGGATGCACAAGTCCAGGTTTGACAGGCAGGCTGCAAAACAGGGCCTTCGATGAAAGTCCAGTGAAGGTCCTAAATGAGTTCCTAGGAGATATTGGCTGTCCAAAGACGAGCTGGAAAATTCTCTCTGAATTCTGAAATCACTTTCCCTTGTAAGGCATTCAATTGATTCAATGAAGTGTCACTTTTGGCTGATGGCAATCTTCCTGGTTCATGTAGATGTAATCAGCCATCTATTCAATACTCACTGGTGAGTAGAGTCCATAAATATCCTTGTATTACAATTAGCTTGGTGCTTCACTGACCAAACAACTGGGCATAATTATGTGGCCTAGTTGACACTTTAGCCTAATCATCACACTTGGTATTATGAGTCTTTTTAATTTTACTCTGCAAGTGTATATATTTTGGTACTTTGTAGTATTTATTTGCATTTTGTGATAATTAATGGTATTGAGATCATTTCCTGTGCTTATATGTCAACTGTTAATCTTCTTTGCTGAAGTCTCTCTTTAAATATTTTGATTTTTAAGTGGAAACTGTAGCTGAACCTATCTCTTAGCATTGCTGTAAAGATCAATTGAGTGTATATATGTAAAGCACATTAGAACCACACTATGACATTATAATTGCCCAATAAGATTTTTTTCTTCTTATATACTCTGCTCAAGTTTTATATAAATGTAACTGGGAACAGGGCAGACCTCAGCTATAGGAGGGAAATGCAAAGGACTGGTATCAAGAAGTGAAGCAAAGGCATACTAGCACATTCAGAATTGTGGCTGTGATACCATTGTCAGATGATGCTCTTTAAACAGAAGTAATTCCAGTGATGATGTGTAAGATTATGGTGTACTTCTTGTGAAATAGTCTCCAACTCCATTCATTTTAGTGGAGATCAAACTGCATCTTTTGGTGAAGAATTTGCCTACCACCTGAAACCATTTTTTCCTTATACTTTTAAAAACTGACATAAGTGATGGGTAGGTTTATGTGTCACATTGGTCATGCAATGGTGACAGGTAGTTTGATAGAGCAAGCACTGTCATAATTGTTACTGTGAGGATATTTTGTGGACTTAAATCATTAGTAAATTGATTGCATCTATGGCTGATTATACCTACCACCAACTGAGGAGAATGTCTTCATTAATGACATACATCTCATCCTATCAATAGAAAACCTTAAAACAAGTAGTGTTGATTTCAGCAGTCAAAAGAGAGAGAACTTTCATCTCTACTTCAGCCAGTCAGCTCCTCCTGGGGAATTTATAGAGGACCTTCATCAGAGTTCCTGGCTTGCAGCCTGCCATATGGAATTTGGACTTCTATACTCCCACAGTTGCATGAGACAATCTTATAAAAATCTCATAATATTTACAGATATTTCCTCTCAGTTCTGTTTTCCTAGACATTCCTGGCTAGTACAGCTTGGTACTGGATAAAGTCCTTGAGAAACTATCATAAAAATGGGATTTTTGAATCGCTTCTGGGGTTTTGGCAAGTGGCTCTCTATTCTGACTAGATTCAAAGGCACTCTATTTCCAATGATCAAGATGCCAATGATAGTCCATGGCATGAATTGGCATTAGAGATTCTCAAAATATCACCACTGGATATGGCTACTCACATGCTTATAAGAGACAAGGCTCTGGATGAGAGTGTTTTTGACACCTTAACACAGTTTTGTGGACTTAAAAGGCATAATTATGTTGGCTGCTTGCTCATGAATAGGCTAGAAACAGTTATAAAAGAAATGGATGAGGTGAAGACTTCAAATTTCAACTTCAAGTGCCACATGTAGGATGTGAAAATTTCTATGTGTGCTCTGAAAGAAAATCTTCTTTCATATAGTTGCAGACTTAAGATCTCTGAAAACCAGAACCAAAGTCCCATTTTGCAAGTAGCAGAGTTTCAAAAGAAAATAAATTCTCAACCTTTCATGGTGTCTGCTATTAAAGTAAGGGGATTAACTGGAAAGGAATGAGAACCTGAAAATTGGAATGGAGACATATGGGGTGATAGTGATGGCAGTGGGGACATTGAAACCATAAATTTTGTAGTGGCTTTGCCAGATAAAACTTTAATGGACAGTTCTGATGAAACAGCTACCCAACCTCCAGTCTGCCCTGAATAAACAGCTTTCTGACATCCAGTCTGCCTTCAGGAGTCTGCCATTCAACTTTCACTGAAGAAATTAATCATGTTTCACCAGAAAGAACAGCAAAAATGCCCTAAGACAATTGGTTTGCAAGAAACTTCCAACCCTTCTTATTACCTACCCACACAATCCCTCTTTTTTTTCCAGATCTATAACTAAAGTCCCAACAGGCCCCAAAGTACAAAGTTTGACCTATGAAGAAGTATGATATACTTCATTAGAACTCCATGAGTTTTCCAATTTATGGAAATTTGTGGGAATGGGTTTTAAGGGTGTGGGATAATGGTGAAAGGAATGTAAATTTAGATCAAGCTGAATTTATTGATAACGGCACACTAAGTAGAGATTCTGGATTCATTGTTGAAGCTCAAGGGGATGGAAAGGGCTCAAGAGTTAGTTCGGATGGCTGGCTAAAATTTGGATCAAAAGCTGGCTGACATTGCAGCTTTTGATGCCAGAATTTGTCTGGTATACTGTAGATTAGAGGATCCAAAGGCTTTGAAAGATTCAAATGTTAAGATGGATTTACCATCTAAGACTTGTCTATCCACCTGAGGAATGTTCAGAAGACACATGTTTCACCAGGACTGTGAGGAATAAATTTGTAAGACAAATTCCATATTCCCTGAAGAGATTTGTGGTCACTATTTTCTGTAGGATATATTTTACTGTGGGAAATGTTGTCATGGACCTAAGATCCTTGAACACTATGGGGAAAATGGGTCCCAGGCAAGCAGTACACAAGTGGCAGCACATAATCCTCAAAGACAAGGTGGGTGTAGCTACCACAATGAAAAGCAGACTCAAAGCAGCAATCAACATAGTCTGAGTCAAATAGACCTATGGCATTGGTTAATAGATCATGGGGTACCTATAAGTAAAATTCATGGGCAGTCTACAAAATTCCTTCTTGATATGTGTAAGTAGATGTTTTGGTCTAGTAAACAAAAGTGTAACTTGAATTACAGAAACAGAGAGTCAAGGCCCACTAATCAATTCCAAGACTTGAGACAGTTCACAACCCAGTGCCCCTTGAATGAGGGAAAGACCAGGTTTCCCTGAAGAATGACCTTGTACACTGTCAAAATTTTATACTGTTAATCTTCCTCTCAGCTTTCCCAAAGAGACCTTGGGCTTTTCACCATGGTAACTGCACTGGGGAAAAGAAAAAAGATTAGACATTTTGAGGATTATTAGACACTTTCTTAGAAATGACATTAATTCCAATACACCCAACACATCACTGTGGTCTACCATTCAGAGTTGAAGTTTCCGGAGGTCAGGTGATTTACGGAGTTTTAGCTCAGTCCATCTTACAGAAGGTCCAGTGGGTCCCTGGGCCCATTCTGTGGTTATTTCCTCCATTCCAGGATGCATAATTGGAATAGATATATTCGGCAAATAGCAGATACCCCACATTCATTCCCTGATTTTTGAAGTTAGGGCTATTATGGTAGTGAAACAGTTTAATATAGTTTATGAAATCCAAAAATAAATATTGGATTATGTTTGTGAACTAGTCTGTCCCTCTGGGCATATTAGATTGGATTGGATTCAGAGGTTTCACTTTTACTTGAATAAATAATGATTAAGGCTTTGATTGGGCCACATCAGTAAGACTTGAGTCCCCACCCCCTTGGTGGGTGGGGACTAACAGAAAAAAATGACATGGCAGAAGAGAAAGTTGGAGTTTTTATCCTGGATCCTAGGAAGTAAACATGCAGGAGAAGCAGCTATGTGAGGAAAGAAAGAAGGTTCCATTAGACATGGCAGAGGTCCTGGGAAGAGAGACAAGCAGTTAACCTGAGAGTTTACAGCTGACCTTGTGTAGAAAGAAGAGCAGCTAAGCCAGGAGAGAAAAAAGACCTGGGAGTGAGATGAGACTGTTCTCAGCCTCCAGCTGATATTGGAAAAAGCTGGAACCATGGAGCCTTAAGAGGAAGAGGAAGGCTGGACCCTTGCAGATGTTGGCAGGCATCTTGCTCCAACACATGGCAACAGACTTTGGTGAGGGAAGTAACTTATGCTTTATGGCCTAGTAAATGTAAGCTTCTGCCCCAAATAAATACCCTTTATAAAAGCCAACAGATTTCTGGTATTTTGAATCATCACCCCTTTGGTTAACTAATATAGGTAGGAATGGCCAAGTGGAAGCCACCAACTGCACCTACCTAGCAAAATAGAAAATCAAAACCAATACTGCATCTTGGAGTGATAGTAGAGATCAGTATCACCAAGTACTTCAAGGATGCAGGGGTGGTGATTCCTACCACATTCCCATTCAAGTCTCCTATTTGGCCTATGCAGAAAACAGATGGTTCTTTTTTTTTTCAGTTGGTTCTTAGAAGATGACAATGGATTATTTTAAACTTAACATGTGGTCACTCCAATTTCAGCTGCTGTTCCAGATATGGTAGGTATCTTGTATGCAGCTCTTTATCTGGCAAATGTTTTTATCTCAATTGTCTTTAGTAAGTGCCATCAGAAACAGTTTGCTTTCAGCTAGTAAGGCCAGTAATATACCCTCATTGTCCTACCTCAGTTGAGTATAACTCTCCAGCCTTCTGTCATAATATTGTCTGCAGGGATTTTGATAGTCTCTCCTTCCGAAAAGACATCATGCTGGACAATTATATCGATGTTGTAATGTTGATTGAACCTAGTGAGCAAGAAGTAGCAACTATTCTAGACTTATTGGTAAGGCATTTGCCTTTCAGAGGATGAGAGAAAAAAACGAGAAAAATATAGAGGCGTTTCACCTTTCTAGGTGTTAATGGTGTGGGGCATTTTAAGATATCCCTTTTATAGCGAAGGATAAGCTGTTGGATCCAGTACCACCTATGATCATATAAAAAGCACAATGCTTAGTTGGTCTCTTTGGATTTTGGAGAGAACATATTCTTCATTTGGGTGTGCTATATTGGCCCCATTTAATGAGTGACCAGAAAAGCTGCTAATGTTTAGAGGGAACCAAAGAAAGAGGAGGTTCTTTGACAGGTCTAGGCTGCTATACTAGTTTCTCTGTCATGGCCATATGATCCAGCAGATCCAATGGTGCTGAAAGTGTCCCTGGAAATTAGAGATTCCACCTGGAGTATTTGGCAGAATTTTATAGAATAACCACATAGAAGACCATTAGGACTTTGGAGCAAATCCTTGCCATCCTCTGCAGATAACTACTCTCTTTTTTTATCTCTTAGTTGGTCTTAGTGGAGACCAAATGCTTAACCATGAGCCACCAAGTTACCTTAAACCTGAGCTGCCTATCATTAACTGCGTGTTAAATGACTCACCAAACAATAAGATTGGGCATGCACAGAAGTATTTCATCGAAAAATGGAAAGGGTATATACAAGATATGTCTCAAGCAATCTCTGAATGCACAATTATGTTACATGAGGAAGTGTCCCAAATGCCCTATGGACCCCACTTATGCCACCTTACTTTCTTTTTCCAAACCCTCAGCTAAGGCCTCTTGGGTAGTTCCTTATGATCAACTGATTGAAGAAGAGAAAATTCAAACCCTGTAAACAGATAGTTCTAGGCAATATTCATGTACCACAGGAGAGTGGACAGTTGCAGCACTAGGTTTCCTTTCTGGAACATCCCTGAAGGACAGTGGTGAAGTGGATTTAATATCAAGATATGCACCTGGTTGTTCATTTTGCTTGGAAGGAAAAATGTTTGGAGATGTGTTTGTATACTGATTGATTCAAGGGCTGTTGACAATGTCTTGGCTGGATAGTCAAGGACTTTGAAGGAAAATGATTGGAAAATTGATGACAAAGCAGTATGGGAAAGAAATACATGGATAGACCTGTCATAGTGGGAAAAATACATGAAGATATTTGTGTCCAATGTGATTGTTTACCAGAGGATGACTGAAGCTGAAGAAAACTTTATTAATCAAGAAGAAAAGATGACCAGGTCTATAGATATATTTTGTCCTCTTTCACTAGCCACATCTTTCACTGCCCAATGGGATCTTGAACAAAGTGGCCATGGAGTTATGGATGGAGTTTATGCATGGGCTAAGCAACATTGAATTCCACTCACCAAAACTGATCTGGCTACAGACACTGCTCAGTGTCCAATCTGCCATCACCTGAGACCCACACTCAGTAGACAATATGGCACCATTCTCTGATTTGATCAGCCACCTTTCCTGAGGGCTGGTTATTTATATTGGTCTATTTCTATCATGGAAGGAACACCAATTTGTTCTAAATAGAATAGACACATTCTATGGCTATGAGTTTGTCTTCTCTGCGTGCAGTGCATCTGCTAAAACTACCATCTGTGGACTTACAGAATGCCTTATCCATTGTCCTGATATTCCACACAGCACTACTTCTGATCAAGAAACCTACATCACAGCATGTAGGCTGTACATGATCATGGAATTCTCTGATGTTACCATGTTCTCCATCATCCTAAAGCACCTGGATTGGTAGAATGATGGAATGGCCATTTAAAGACTCAGTTGTTGTGCCAATTAGATGGCAATACCTTACAGGGTTGGGGCAGTGATCCCCATGAATGTTACATGTACTCTATATTAGCATTCACTCTGTGGTGATATTTCTCACATAGCCAGGATTCATGGGTCCAGGAATCAATGTATGGATACTGGTGAGGTAATGTTTACCAGGCGTTTGCGGGGCACTACGACCCACCTTCTTCCTGGACCCAACTTCCCCATTTCTCTCAGCCTATCACAGCATTCCCTCACAGCCATAACCTTATTTGGACATGTTGGCCTTCTCCTCTAGCCTCCCCCCTCCCTCCCAAATCTTCCCTCCACGCCCAGCAACAGCTTCGCCCTATCAGAAGACAACACGCTCACCCCCGCCCACCCCTGCCTATATAACTGCGCAGCTCTCCCTGAATAAAGGTCTTACCTTCCAGCAAGCAAGTGAGTGGTGTCTCTTCATTTAGTACTGTCAGGGAGACCACAGGGCACCAAACGGCGACCCTGTGACAACTTCTCCTTAACCTCCGTGAAGACCAGGGAGCCGGGCCTGCGCTCTCCTGACAACTTCTTCACCCCCCCGCCGTTCCGTAGTGCACGCCGGACGGCTCACAACTAGCTCGTGTCGCTCCCCGGGCTGCAGCAGGGCTGATCACCCTCAGGCCCGGAAACAAAGCGGCATACTGGAGTGGCCACAATTACTAGTACTCCTAATGATTCACTAGAAAATTTTGTTTCTTGTCCCTGCAGACTTAAACTCTGCTGATCTACCAGTCTTAATTCCAAAAGGAGTACTTCTACCAGGAGATGCAATGATGATTCCACTGGACTGGATTTTAAGACTGCCAACTGGCCACTTTGGGGTCTTCATGCCTCTAAATCAACACACGAAGAAGGGAAATACTTTACTAGCTGTGGTAATTTATCCTTATTATCAGAGGTAAATAGGATTGCAACTACACAAGGGAGCTAAGGAAGAGTTTGCCTGGAATATATGAGATTAAGGCATCTTAATCTACCATGCCCTTGATTCAAGTCAATGGAAAACTGCAACAACTCAATCCAGAGTGGACTACCAACATCCCAGAAACTTCAGGAATGAAGGTTTGGGTCACCCCACTAGGCAAAAATCATGGTCAGCTGAGGCACTTTCTGAGGGTAAAGGGTACTTGGAATGGGTGGTGAAGGAAGGCAGTGATAGATATGGCATATGACCATGTGACCAGGTACAGAAATGAGGACAGTAATGGTTATGAATATTTCTTCCTTGATTTGAGTATGTATGTATATATACATAAAGGACATATCTTTTGTATTCTTTCCTACCTTATCCCTTTATCATATGACATAGTTTGTATTAGTTTCAGGTCATAATATTTAGTTATAGGATATCAAGTTTAAGGGTGACTATTACCCAAGGATTTGTACCCTATTCTAGTTAAGTTTAGTGCATTTTTGGTTGCACACTGGGCAATTGAGTATTATTAAACAAAATATGTCTGCTATTGTTTTTATTTAGAGATTAAATAAGGTTTAAGATGATGTATATGGCTCCCAAGTTGATAAGGCTGGACTGTGTATCAAGAAGTGGGGTATAGACACACTAGTACATCCAGAAATGTGACTGTGATAGCACTCTCAGATGAATTCTCTTTAGGCAGGAAGTCATTCCAGTGATGGTGTATGAGGCTATGGTGCTGCTTCTGGTGGAATAAGTATTTCTGTAAATTCAGGGGCTTGCATTTCATTTTTTCCCAAATTTATGACCTTTTTTCTCTTATGTTCCATGCTATTAATGGTTTTCCACAAAAACCTTAATTCAAAGTACATGAAAATTTTCTGTTAGGTTTTCTACTATAAGTGTCATAGTTTTACCTCACTGATTTAGGTCTATGATTAAGTTGAGTTTCTTTTTTTTTTAAATTATGAGTCAAGGTTCAAAGTTCATTTTGCTCCATATGACTATTACATTGTTCTAGTACTGTTTGTTAAAACAATTATCTTTCCCCATTAGAATATCCTAGCAGCTTTGTTCAAAATAAATTGATGATCTACAATATGTTTGGCTATATTTCTGGACCCACTTTTCTATGTGATCTTTATTTATCTCTTAACAACTGTGCCATGTAGTCTAGATTAGAGGGGCATTACAATAAGTCTGTAAAGCAGGTAGTATAATGTTTGCAAGATTTATTCATTACTTACAAAACAGTGTTCATTATAAGAAATATTGTATTTATATTTCTATTTTAGAATTGCTTTGCCAGTTTCAAAAACTTGCTGCTTGCAATCATATTTATTGGAATGAAAAGAAGATCAAAGTAGAGACCATTGATGTCATTACAATAAGATTTATATCTCCATTTTTAAAGATCTTTAAAATTTTTCTCAATAAACTTTTATAGTTTTCAGGACAGATTATACCCATATTATGTGAAATTCATCCTTAATTTATTTATTTTTATCCTAAATTACCTTAACATAAATGGATTTATTTTGAATTTCCATTTGTTCATTCCTTACTCTAATAGAATACAATATCATCTTGCTACATTTAGAGCTAACTTAATAGTTCTAGTGGTTTTTTAGTAGATACCTTAGGATTTTCAAGGATAATAATTTGTTTGTGATTATAAACATCTTTATTATTTTTTTATAGAACTGTTACTTTAAAAAAAAAAAATCTTTCCAGGCACATTTATTTTACTTATCTTAAAAAACAAACTGAAAATTTTCTCCGGTGGTTAGAAAGATGAATAAATAAGCACGGATTGTCTAAGTGATACAAACAAGATCTCCTTGATAATGAAAAAAATTAAAAAGTAATGCTTGATTATTTTCACATCTCAAAAACTAAATCTTCTTTTTACCTTTAACATTGATATAATACCTTCTTTGTCTTTGCTACAAAAATATTACAGTATTGCTTTTAACTATAGTCTATAAGTTGCATTGTTTGTATTTTCCTATGTATTGCCATGTTCTTAAGACCCTGTAATAGAGAAATATTATTTTATTTGTGTTATTAACCACAATCCTCAGCTTAATTCTTCATTTCCTAGACTTTTTAGTTGTTTTTGTTTGGTTTTGTTTTGCTTTATTTTTTAGCTTATTACACTAGTTAGGGCATTCTGTACAATGCCAAATAATAGTGGTGATAGATTATATATTTTTTGTATCAGATCTTTATGAGAAATCAATCAGGTTTTCACCATTAAATTTTTTTTTAAAGATTTTATTTATTTATTCATTTATCCCCCCCTTGCTGCTTGTGCTCGCTGGGTCAGCCAACCACGCCACGCGGGCGGGCTTGCCTTCACCAAGAGGCCCCGGGAACCGAACCCGGGGCCTCCCATATGGTAAATGGGAGCCCTACTGATTGAGCCACAGCCGCTTCCCTCACCATTAAATTTGATGTTAGCTGTAGATTGTTTTGTTTTTCTTTGCTTTAAAAGATGCACTTTATCAGCTGATAAATGTCTCTTCTGTTACCATAATACTAGATTCTGAAATTTTTTGTCACAGATGATGAATTTTTCCAAATATGTAGTCTAAGGTTACTGAGATAATTGTTTGATTTTTAAAAATAATATTGTGAAAATCTCAGAAATCTGGAGATACAGGTGAATACAGAAAGTCACAGCCAAGATGGTGCAGGAGCCACTGGAGTCATAAACTGCTGTGAAAATCTTATCTTGAATAAAGCTAATGTGTAAAATAAGTCTTACTTATAAAATAAACAAGGATAAAAATACCACATGCATCCCCCAGAAGTCATGGAAGGAAGAGAGAGAAATGAAATATTAACGTTATAAAAGAAATTCCCTGGAAAAGCCTCTCCTCAGAATTAGGTAATAAAAGAAGACATTCTACTTGCTTGGAACACTGGAGAATAATAGAGAACTAGAGAAAGATACGACAAACACTGAATCAAAGTAAAAGAAAAACAATGTCCAAGATCAGGTAGGAGACTTTCTTCTTGGAGCTACCAGTCCAGACACTCCCTGTAACTGGTCCTGTGCAGTTAAGGAGTTGCACAGGAGCAATATTGCTCAGTCTTTTCATGCTGCAGGTGCAGACAATAGAGCAACTAACCACAGAGAGTTAGAACCCTAGGCATATCAAGACACAGGGAGCCAAGTCTGCAGAGAACCAGGGTAAAACACAAAGGTTTGACACATGCTTCATAGCAAAAGGCCCCCAGGGAAAAAAAAACAGCATGAAAAAACTGTTGGCAAAGGGTGCACAAATTCAATCTGGTTTCTGTTGTTTAAACTACCTAAACCTAAACACAAAACAGACTTTTCTGGTTTGACCCACCTTTTTGGATTGAACACATCTGGCTCCCCAGGTCAGGATGTCATGACTTTGAAAAAATTGGAAGCAGAAAATCCCCTGCAGAAATGAAATCCCCTGCAGAAAATTCCCTGATCTATTATAAGACAAGAGGGGTCCCAGAACTGAAAAGCATAAGGAAACTGGGGCATTGAGTGAGGAAGAGAATTTAAACAAATCATAGAAAAAATCCTGCAAAAAAACACACAAAAAAAAAACAGATCAAGATTCCCAGAGAAGATATTAGACTCCAAAGCTGGGCCTTTGGGGATAGCCAGAGGAAAAACTTTATACTAAAGTTAAGCAGAGCTTACATTTACTATGTCTGCAGACAGAAACCAAGGTCAACCTAAAGTCACTCAGACCCAACTCCCTGTGCTTTGGTTTTACTCTTGTTTAAATATCTAGGGGAAGCGGCTGTGGCTCAATCAGTAGGGCTCCCGTTTACCATATGGGAGGCCCCGGGTTCGGTTCCCGGGGCCTCCTGGTGAAGGCAAGCCCGCCCGCACGGCGTGGTTAGCTGACCCAGCGAGCACAAGCAGCAAGGGGGGGATAAAATGAATAAATAAATAAAATCTTTTAAAAAAAATAAATAAATATCTAGGTTACTACTTAGCATTTGCTTGGATTATGCATTAGCTTTTATGCATATGGATGAACACACATAGGTAGTTATATAATTGTATGATTAATATGTTCATGAAATCACACTTGCACATACATTGCATGGTCAAAAAAGGGTTAGATAATTCCCCCCTTTGGTGGGAATTTTACTATGTTAATTAAGCAAATTGAAGTGAGGATGGCAAGGAACTTCTTCTGCACAGGTCCAGCCAACTGTTTGAAACTGATTTTCATAATTCATTGCTTCAACAGGATGTTCTTGACCACCAAAAGTGGAATTTGGCACGAAGAGAAGGTTGCATCTTATTACCTTTTAATTTACAAATAATTCTTTCCTTTGTATCCTAGCAACACGGAGAAAAACAAGTTACTTTCAGGTATTCATTCATCCTACATCTATCAAAGGAATAGAGGAAAGGAAGATTTCTCCTGGAGGTGAAATAATTTCTCAAAAACTGCAGTCTTGAAAATTACACCACATATCCAAATCAAGAATCAGATGGAGAAGAGCTTAGAAAACCTGAAGAATTAAACACAAGGTACTCTAAATGTCCAGATTAAGCTGGAACAAGCATCAAAGAAGATCCTTAACACTAAGACAATCAACAATAAAATCCACAACAAGAGAGAGAAACTGACTTTCAGAGTTAACTCATCAAGATAATCAAATGCCCAAATATCAGCAAAAAAAAAAAAAAAAAGATAAACCATACTAGCAAACAGAGGACAATATGGCTTAGTCAATGGAAAAAATTAATAATTCAGAAAAGACACAGAATTGGAATACCTAATCAAATAAGCTCAAACAAATCATTAAATTAAGTCAAGGCGATGAAGAAAAATATCAATATAAAGCTAAAGTATATTAATAAGACAATGTGTGAGCATAAAGAAAAATCTGAGAGTTTTCAAAGTAACATAACATAAATTATGGGGGTTAAAGGCACAAAAATGGAGATGAAAAATAAACTAGAGATCTCGCAAAAGCAAAATTGAAGATACAGAAAAAAGAATCAGCAAACTAGAAGGCAGGACAATCAAAATCATACATTCTATCTGTCAGAAGGACAGATATAGAAAAGAATAGAAAAAATGATTAGAAGAAAATGTAGGGAAGCATCTTCAAGATATTGTGTTAGGCAATGGTTTTTTAGACTTTACACTCAAATCACAAGAAACAAAAGGACAAAATAGATAAATGGGACCTCATTAAATTTTTAAAATTTTGCATTAAAGGACTTTATTACAAAAATGAAAAGACAACCAACTCAATGGGAGAAAATATTTTATAATCAGCTATTCAATGAGGGTTAAATACCCAGAATATATAAAGAAATCCAACCCAATAATAAAAATACAAACTAATTTAAAAATAGGCAAAAGACATGAATATACATTTCTCTGAAGAAGTTATAAAATGTTTAAAAATTACATGAATTGATGTTCAGCATTATTAGCTATAGAGAAAAGCATTAGTTAGACTGGCCATTATGAAAAGATAAGAAAACTATTAATTTTTCGAGAGGATGTGGAGAGATAGGAATGCTTATTCAGTGCTGGTGGGGAATGTATAATGGTACTGCCACTGTGGAGAACTGTTTGAGAATTCCTAAGTATCTTGAATATAAATTTGCCATGTGATCTGACAATACCATTATTAGGTATATACCCAGAAGAACTAAGAGTAGTGACATGAATAGACATCTACACACTGATTTTCATAGCGACATTATTCACAATTGCCAAAGGGTGGAAACAACCCAAGTATCCATCAACTGATGAATGGATATACAAATTGTCATGAATATATGCAATCATATATTATGCAGCAGTAAGAAGAAATGAAGTCATGAAGCATAAGATAACATGGAGAACCTGGAAGACATTATGCTGAGTGAAACAAGCCAGACATGAAATGACAAGTACTGTATTATTATGTTATTATGAACTAAATATATTGTGTAAACTCCCAGAGTTAATAATTAAAATATAGGCTACCAGAAAATAGAATGAGTGTAGATTGGAAATCTGAGGGTTAATCTGCTCACAATTGGTGTAGCAGTTTGGTATTATTTATGAATTCCAAAATTAGATATTAGATTATGTTTGTAAACTGTTCTGTTCCTTTGGTTGTATTAGATTGTGTTAAATTCAGAGATTTCACTTTTACATGATTAAATAAAGATTAAGGCTTTGATTGGGCCATGTCAGAAGGAAGTTGAGTCCTTGCCCCCTTGGTGGGCAGGGACTCACAGAGAAGACAACATGGCAGAGGAGTTAGTTGTTTTTAGATGCTGCAACCCCAGGAAGTAAATACATAAAGTATCAGATAAGTGAGGAAAGAGAGAAGGCTCCATTAAACATGGCAAAGGCCCCAGGAAGTGATACATGCTGTTCACCTGATAGTTTACAGTTGGCCTTGTGGTGAGAGCAGAGCAGCTGAGCCCAGAGAGAAATGAGCCCTGGGAGAGAGACAAGACTTATCCCAGCCTAGGGATAAGACTGGAAGAAGCTGGGACCATGAATCCTTAAGAGGAAGAAGAAGCCTGTACCCTTTCAGACGTCAGCAGCCATCTTGTTCCAACATGTGGCAACAGACTTTGGTGATGGAAGAAAATTACATTTTATGCCCTTGTAACTGTGAGCTTCTACCCCAAATAAATGCCCATTATAAAACTCAACATATTTCTGGTAACTTGCATCAACATCCCTTTGGCTGACTAATAGAATTGGTAAAAAGGTTGTTTGTAAATCTTTGGAAATGATAGAAATCGGGAAAGTAAAATGTAGTGTTTGTAACTAGCAGAACTATTAAATGGGTATGACTATGGTTGAAAGAGTAAGTCTAATGTAATGTATATTACTAGAAGGAAAGCTAAAAAATGTAACATGTGACTGTATAACAGTGAAGCCTTATATAAAATACAAATATGTGTGATATTATATGTATATATAAGGGTTTTTCAAAATATAAATACAAATATACTAGAGAAAAGGAAATAGATTTCTAGGTATGTACTGTAGGAGAAGCATAGTGAGATTGAGAGGTGATGAGTTTTATGTTTGTTTGGTTTTATTATTATTATTATTATTATTATTACAGGAATAATGAAAATGCCCTAAAAATTATTGAAGAGTTGTATGCACAACTATGCAATTATACCAAATACGATTGATTGTACACTTTGGATGGATTTATTCTTTATTATTATGTTTTAATATAAATTGGTTTGTTAAAAAAAATGGGACAGAACAGATGTATCTCAGTAGTTAAGTGGTTGCTTCCCATATACAAGTCATGGGTTCAAGCCCCAGGATCTCCTTGAAGAAAGAAGGGAAAATATTTGCAATCCATTATGACAGACAAAGAAATAAATTTCTTTATAAGTACTGATCTCTTTCAATTATATGTCAATTTATAAAGTTGTTTTAGATTGCAATAAAAGAATTCACACAGGAGGAAATACAAAAGACTGAAAAGTACGTTTATTATATCATTTCACCCACAAGTGAAGACTTGTGAATCAATAAAAATAATGTTCCTCTCTCCCAAATTAAAATAGTAGAATTATAATAATGATAAGAAAGAGAAGGATAGAGGAGGAGGACTAACACAGAGAAGGAGAAGAAAGAGGTTAAGAAGGAGGGCAAGAAGGAAAATTAGGCAGAGGAGAGGAGGAGGAGGAGGGATTTAGTGAGGGGAGGAGGAGGGGGAAATGAAGGAGGAGTATAAGAAGTAGAGGAGGAAGGAGGAAGAGGGGAACAGAAGGAGAAGGAAAAGGAGAAGGAGAGGGGAGGAGTCCCAGTGCTTTTGAAGGTGTGAAGAACAGACACACCTACTTTCACATGTTCATTATACTGTTTTTACTTCAGTCAATATTAAGGGAATAATCTGAAATGTGGACAAAGATGAATGCATAAATATGGAAAATGAACCCCCACTAGAATGGCTACTGTTATTTAAAAAAAAAAAAAAACAAAACAAAACAGAAAATTTCACATGTTGGAGAGGATGTGAGGAAACAAGAACCCTCCTTTATCGCTGATGGGAATGTAAAATATGGCAGCTGCTGAAAAAAAGAATATGTGATTTCCTCAGAAACTAAGTATCTAATTATCATATGATCCTATAATCCCACTACTATGTATACACCCCCAAAAATTGTAAGCAGGGTCTCAAACAGATACTTGTATGCCAATGTTCATAGTGGCAGTTTTTACAACTGCCAAAAGATGGAAGTAAACCAAATGTCTGTCAGCTGAAGAATGGATAAATAAAATATGATCTTTACATACACCTGAATATTATTCAACATTAAAATAGAATGGTGTTCTGATTCATGCAATAGCATGGATGAAACTTGAAAACATTACATTGAAATAAGTCAGACAGAAAAGGACAAATATAGTATGATCTCACTGATTTGAAATAATTATAATAAGAAATCTCATAGAATCAGAATGTATAATATAGGTTACCAAAGTCTGAGCTGGGTGTAGGGAATGGAGAGTTAGTTATTTCATTGTATAGAATTTCTACTTGGATTGATTTAAAAAATTTTTATAAAGGATTGTGGTGATGGTAGCAAAAGATTTTGAATATAATTAACAGCACTCAATAATACACATGACTATAATTAAAAGGGGAAATTGTAGGGCATATATATATATAAAACGAATAAGATATTTTTGTAAAAGTTTGAGATAATAAATAGTTTCTCAGAAAAAATACAGACAGGTTGTCACCAACACTTATCCCCTTACAAAATCTTTTAAAAATAAAATTTTTCTGGGAGGATGGGAAATGATGTGTCAGAACTCATTTGAACATAGAGAAATGACAAGCAACAGAGAAGGAACTAATAAACACAAAATAAACTAAATTTTCTACTCTTAATTAATCTAAAAGATGAATATTTGTTTTAAGTAATAATAATAACATTGTATTAAAAGATTATAATTATAAGAAAAGGGTAAATAAAAAGGAAGAAATCAATATAAGTGATGTGAGGGAGGAATTGGGAAGGTTCTGCTATAAAATATCTGAACTATTTGAGAAATATTGTATTCTGTTCTTTGAAGGTGGATTGAAATTGGATAAGAAGTATACTGCAAACTCTAGTGCAACAATGCTTTGAACAATTTTATGCCAACAAATTCAATAACCTATATAAAATTGACAGATTCTTAGAGGCACCCAAACTATCTGCACTGACTCAAGAAGAAATAGAAGGCCTCAACACACCAATACCAGGTAAAGATATTTAATCAATCAACAAAACTTCCCCAAAAAGAAAAGCCCAGGACGAGATAATATCACAAGTGAATTATACCAATCATTCCAAGAAGAATAAACATGAATCCTGATCAAACTCTTCAAAAAAATTGATGAGGATGGAGAACTTCTTTACTCATTTTTGAGGCTATCATCACCATAATAACAAACCTGATAAAAGACATAGCAAGAAAAAAATTAGACCAATATGACTTATGAATACAGATACACAAATCATTAAGAAATACAAATAAATCTTATCCAAGAGCACATTAAGAGAAATAGACACCATGATCAACTGGGATTTATCTCAGGAATGAAAAGGTGGTTCAACATAATAAAATAATTTAATGTAATACTCCACATTAATAAATAGAACATGATTATCTCAATTGACACAGGAAATGTGTTTGACAAAATCTAACACTGCTTTTTGATTTAAAAAAAAAATCAGAAGCCTATGAATAGAAGGAAACTTTCTCAACATGATAAAAGGCAAATATGAAAACTATAGTTAATATCATACACATCATAAAACATTCATCAGTAAAAGTTTGGAAACTTTCTCCCTTTTATTAGGAACAAGACAAGGATGCCCACTTTCACCACTGCTAACCAACATTTTACCGGAATTATAGCCAGGAAAAAATTAGGGAAAAAAAATTTTAAAAACATACAAATTGGAAAAGAAGAAATAAAGCATTTCCTTTTTAACTGATGACAGGATCCTATATAAAGAAAATCCTGAGAAAACTTCATCAGGGCAGCTGGAGCTAATAAATTATTTGAGCAAATTGACAGGGTATAAGATCACAAAAATCAGCGGTGTTCCTATAAATACTAATGAACAATCTGAAAGAATATCAAGGAAAATATTCTATTTACAATAGTAACAAAAAGAATCAATTATTTAGTAATAAATTTAGCCAAGGAGGTAAATGATTTGTATTAGGATAACTAAAGAATATTGCTTATTGAAATCAAAGAAGACTTAAATAAATGGTGAGACATAGAGTGTTCATGGATTTGAAGACTAAATATTTTTTAAATTCAATTCTACCCCCAATGAATTTACAAATTCAATGCATTCCCAATAAAAATGCCAACAGCCTTCTTTACCAAAATGGAAAAGCAAACCATCAAATTCAGATGGAAGGGTAAATGTCTTCAAGTAGGCAATATAATCTTGGAAAAGATAAATGAAGTTGAAAGATACACACTTCCCAATTTAAAAAAAAAATAAAAACAACTGAACACAGAAATAAACTAAAATAATCCAAACAGAGTGGCACTTGCACAAGGACAGACATGTAGACCAATGGAATAGAATATAGATTTCACATCTATGTTAAATTCATTTTTTTTAATTTAAAAATTTTTTTAAGTAGAGAAGTTGTGAGCTTCCAAAACAATCATACATAGCATGCAGAATTCCCTTACATCACACCATCACCAACACCTTATATTGTTGTGGAACATTTGTTACAGATTATGAAAAAACATGATCAAAATATTTCCACTAACTACCATCCAAATGTATACTTGGTATATCTTTTCCCTATACCCCCTATTAACACTATGTATTAGTATTGTGCATTTGTTATAGTTCATGAGACAACCCTCATATTTTACTGTTAACCACAGTCCATCTTCTACCATATGATTTACTGTGTTACACTGTCCCATTCCTTGTACAAAGTGAACCTAGAGGTGGATACGGATTGTAGTTAATAATACAAAAACAAGAATGTTCTTTTATAAATTAGAACAAATTTTACTATTACAAGGCAGTAAGAATATAGTGATGCATTGGCAAATTACACTTAATGTAACTTATGGACTATAATTAAGAGCAATATTGTAATGTTGCATGATTGTCAAAGAAGGTACTAAATCAATGCTAAAGGTCATAAATAAGAAGTTATGGGATTTTTTATTTCAGGGTAAGGAAAATGTTCAAAGGCTTACTAGGGCAATGACTGCGCAACTCGGGGATGAATGTGAGAATGACTGAGTGAACACTTTGGATAGAATGGCAAATTCATTTTTGATAATGTGGCCATGTCCACACAATAAGGAAAGAACAGTGTCTTCAAGAAATGATGATGGGAAAATTACTCCACTTCACACTATTTACAAAAGTAATATTGAGGTATATTAAAAACCTAAATTTGATCCTCAGAACTTCAAAATATTTAAAAGGAAACAAATGTAAGTGCTATTCTATAACTGGGTCAGGGAAGAATTAAACAAAGCAGTCCCCACCAAAAAAAGATAAACAATTGATCAATGTGGTTGCATAAAAATTTTAGATATCCTATATATATAAACACAATATAAATAGTGTTGAAAAATAATGGGATGTCTCAGAAAATATATTCACAAGATACCTAACAAGTAATCTTTTCCCATAATATGAAAGGAATACCAACAATATTATAAAATAAAAACCATTTAATTGAAAAGAAAATATTTACTTAGATAAATGTATTATCTATACAAGAAATCTAAAAGACAACTAACTTTGAAAGGATAATCAAAGTCACCAGTATCTAAGAAACCAACATTAAAATCCAAATTTGATATCCTTTTACATTCATCTGACAAATTTTTCAAATACTGACATTGATATGGAGAAATGGGAGTGACTATACACTACTGCTCAGAACAAACATTAATTCAACTGCTTTGAAGAGTATTTGGCATTATTTAGAATATTTCAAGATGTATTCACTATATGCTTAATACTTCTAGTATATTCCCTTGAGCATCCATTGTTTCTGTCTTTAGGGAGAAATGCCCATACACAATCACTACAAAATAAATTATGTTAATGAAAAAAGGATGGCAAACTTAATATCTATTGAAAAGATCAGCTTACTTGTGGTGGTGTAATAAAATATGATACTGCATGGAGGTTAAAAATAAAAGCACAAGATCTGCATGTACCTACATTTATAAAAGTTGAAATTGTTAAAACAAACAAACAAATATTGGCACTTCACCCTAAAGAATTTAGAAATTTAGAATTTAGAAAAGTAAAATTATTGACCCATAAATTATTAAGATTGTAAAATGGCCATAATGTAAAGCTGTTAGTGTAATTATGATATAAGAATCCCTCCTAATGAGTCAGTTGGTGTGGTGCTAAAGGGAAGAGCTGCAGAATAACCTACACACCCTAGCCATGCCAGCAACATAACCTTGCAGATTGTGCCAATGTAGTCATTATTCTAACATCTCAAAGGAGATGTGAACCCACTCCTCCTTCCCCCAGGGAAGTCATTTATCTAGAGTTCCTCTTGGAATAGTCATTTCCTCAAATGATGTTTTAAATTGAGAAAGCACTACTTACCATTCCTGATACACATAATTCTCATGAATGTGCATAATACAAATAAACTACAGAAAATAGAATTTAACAATTCTGCCAGAATTTGGGTGCTGTCAGTCATTGATAAATGGAGAGGTGCCTTCTAAACATGCAGCCAAATTGCCCTCTAGCAAGATTATAAAACAATTACTCTTCCAAAAGGTTTTCTATTTGTCCAATATCATCAGTTTTGTAATCCAAATGTTTAATTTTTTTCATGCCTTGAAAACTGAACTATTTCAGAAATGGTGCCTCTCAAAATTTGACACTAAAAAAATTAAAAAACAAATATAATAAATTTTATTTTTGATACCTTAGGGTGATAGAGCAACATGATCCTTATAAATTAATGTGTTAAATCCAAACTTACTGTCCTTGATTTCAAGAGTTTCCTAGGCTTCTTTATTCTTATGGCTTTTTAAACTTGAAATATTCATGAAGCCAAAAAATAAAAATTAATTACTACCTCATTCTTTTAAAGGATGCTATTTTCCCTGCTGGAATTACTCTCAATCCTTTTTCTGTAAATCCCTGTCTACTTGAAGACCCTCTTAATACTCCTGTCCATAAGGAAACATTCAATTTCTAATCCAGTCACTAATTTCTAATACATATTTTCAACTCTCATGAAATCAGAGTTTTAGATATATTAATCATGATACTGTAAAAAATTGTTTCATATTATTTCACATGAACACAAACAAACTATAATTTTAGATATAAATAATGATAAATAGAATCTAGCAGTCCCAAAATGGAGGCATTCATGCTAGGACTCACATCAGAAAACCAAAAATTTAAGCTAGTCTATATTTCCTGTAAATGCCCAGGTTGTCCAGAAAACTTAATTTAAATACAAACTTCAATTAACTCCAGTTAATTTCCTTATACCTAATCAACCACTGCACTGCAGAAACCAATAGAAATTTTCACCCAATGTACTTACATATTTTACCAATAAAAATCCTTTCCCACTTTGTTCAACATAACTCCTCTCTACCTGGAGAATGGAGTTTTTACAATTCATGATGTGATTCAAGTAAACTCACTGAGATCTAGCCAAACATTCATCAAGTTATTTTAGTGCTATTTTGGCAATGTGGATGGGATCTGAAGGAAACAACCTGAGTGACAAACACGGCACACACTGGAACCCATTGTGTTCACTGTCTTTATTGCTATGTTGTAGGAGGCATCAGTGATTTCCTTTCAGATATAAGTTCCACTCTTTTTTTTTTTTTTTTTTGTTCAAGCTCTTCATCTCACTGAGTTCCTATTCAGGGGTTAAGGGACCAATTATTCTTGGCAGGGAGGTCTTTTATGAGGAACTTGTGTCCTTACATTTTGGTTTTGTTCAATCCACAAATTCTAGGGTCACCCCACTGGCAAGCTCCCCAGCATACTTTATGTTTAACAATTTTGGGGCATTAAGTTGAGACTACTTAATTAAATGGCAGAACATCACTAAGGAAAATTTAGAATTACAATGGACCTTATGGGAACTTTTAAGCTGAATGTAGTTGCTAATCTTTGAGGTGCACTTGAAAAAGCTGGCTCCTAAATAAGGCAAAATAAATGGGATTCATATTTCAATTGGTATGGTGAGTTGTCTGAAAAACATCAAGTCTTTAATTTACCTTCCTTAAAGGACTCCTTAAAACAAGTGAATGAGAAATTAAAGGCTCAAACTCTTAATTCCAGTGAACACTCAGCTCACACCTTTCCTACCCCAATTGTTCCTTCTCTGTCCACCTCTGTTTGAATATTTTCAAAAACTCTAATAACACATTATCAGAATTACTCAACTTTCCAAATGAGGAAGTTAAACAGTTGCCTTTTAAAGTTGGACCCTCTAAGGTTACCAAAGAATCATCATGAACAACTTTCTCTCCATGGTCAAAGGCTCAATTATGAGCTATAATCAAGGAATTTCCCAATCCACGGTAAGATACAGACCAATTCTGTGAGGAATTTAAAATACTTATAGGAGCCTACAATCCTGGGATGTTAAATCTTTATCAATTAATCCACATGTTAGTCTTCCCAGGGGAAGCTCAAGAATGGATACATGATGCAGACTGCTTGGGGAAGATACTCAAAAGCTTTAAATCTCCATGGCACCTTCCACCTGTGGGCAAGAAGTGTTTGAAAATTTGCAGCTGATTTACAAAAGCTATTCCTCAAGTTTTCTAGCACACACTGATTGGTCAATCATTCAAACCTGTAAATAAACAACAACAGAAAAGATGAAGCTTTGTAGATTTTAAAACTCCATTTGAAACCCCTTTTCTACAGCACGCAGTATCTAAAGAAATAACTTTTGATATCCAGCCTATTTTGGTGGCTCTATTTGTAAATGGATTATCCATTGAAATAAGGGAACTTATCAAAAGACAAAGAGTAGGTTGGGAGGCAAACAGATCTGGCTGAAATTATAACTATGGCTGAATGTTTTGAAAAATATATGGAAACAGATTGGAAAAAAAAAAGAAAACTGGCAAACTTATGTCTTTGCAATTAAAACAACTACAAGGACCTAAACTGACTAATTAAGGGTTTCAATTTAATTAAAATTTATTTATTTATTTATTTATTTATTTTTTTATTATGGGTAAAAATCAAAATTCTCACAATACATACAAACATTTGTAAAATGATATATAAATATATATGCATATATGTGTATTTGCTTACAAAAATGTTATTTTATATATATATATATACATATATTTTAAGAGGTGCTTAGATTACCTAAAATATTATACGGAACCCACTCGGATTCCCATGTTGCCCACCTCCCACACCTCCCACCACATCCAACACAAACATCTCCCATAGTGTGGACCACCAACCTCAATGAACTTACACCTCCTGGAGCCTTGCCACCAACCATAGACCACAGTTCACACTGTAGACCACACTCTCTCCCACTCAGTTCTGAGTGGTGTGTGCTGATTTAAAATGGCCTACATCCATTGCCACAACAGTACTCAGGACAACCTCCAACTCCCAAAGAAACCCCTGTATTTCAACTGCTCATCCCCTCCCTACCCAAAAAACTGTCAAGTGGCCACTGGATCCACCTCATTGTTATAATTTCTTGCATTGCAAGAATCACCATATGTGAGCAAGAGAATACCATCAAGTCCACTCTAGTCCATAGTTCTTCCCCCAATTCAGAGGCGACTGGGATGCTGATGTCCACTCCAACTCCAAGTGATAGAGGGCTTATATCCCATGGATATGGTGGGTGGGATGATCCTGCCTGCAGATGCAGGCCCTCTCCATTCCCTGGGATGGCCATT
>JAKSZT010034767.1:0-98568 GCA_026826555.1 Tolypeutes matacus | reverse complement strand
GGTGATAGTGGGCATCCTTGTCTTGTTCCCGATCTCAGAGGGAAGGCTTTTAGGATTTCACCGTTGAAAATGATGTTAGCTTTGGGTTTTTCATATATACCCTTTATCATTTTCAGAAAGTTTCCATCTATTCCTATCTTTTGTAGTGTTTTTATGAGGAAAGAGTGCTGTATTTTGTCGAATGCTTTTTCGGCATCTATAGAGATGATCATGTGATTTTTTTCTTTCAGTTTGTTTATGTGGTGTATTACATTGATTGATTTTCTTATATTGAACCATCCTTGCATACCTGGGATGAAACCCACTTGGTCATGATGTATAATCCTTTTGATATGTTGTTGAATGCGATTAGCAAGTATTTTGTTAAGGATTTTAGCATCTAGGTTCATTAGAGTAATTGGTCTGTAATTTTCCTTTCTTGTGGTATCTTTATTTGGTTTTGGTATTAGGGTAATGTTGGCATCATAGAATGAGTTAGGTAGTATTCCTTCTACTTCTATTTTTTGGAAGAGCTTAAGTAGAATTGGTGTTAGCTCTTTCCGGAATGTTTGGTAGAATTCAGCTGTGAAGCCATCTGGTCCTGGACTCTTCTTAGTTGGGAGGTTTTTAATGACTGAGTCTATCTCTTTACTTGTAATTGGGCTGTTGAGTTCATCTATTTCTTCTTTCATCAATGTCGGCTGTTTGTGGGTTTCTAGAAACTTGTCCATTTCCTCTAAATTGTCATTCTTGTTGGCATATAATTTTTCAAAGTATCCTCTTATGATACTCTTTATTTCTGTGGGGTCAGTAGTGATATCACCTTGCTCATTCCTTATTTTATGTATTTGCATCTGTTCTCTCTTTTTCTTTGTTAGTCTGGCTAAGGGTTTGTCAATTTTGTTGATATTCTCGAAGAACCAGCTTTTGGTTTTGTTTATTGTTTCCAGTGCTTTCTTATTCTCTATTTCATTTAGTTCTGCTCTAATCTTGGTTATTTCCTGTTTTCTACTTCCTTTAGGTTTAGTTTGTTGTTGTTTTTCCAATTCCTCCAAGTGTGTAGTTAGGTCTTCAATTTTAGCTCTTTCTTCTTTTTTAATATATGAATTTATGGCTATGAACTTCCCTCTCAGGACTGCTTTCGCTGCATCCCATAGGTTTTGATATGTTGTGTTGTTGTTTTCATTAGTTTCAAGGTAGTTACTGATTTCTTTTGAAATTTCCTCTTTGACCCACTGTTTGTCTAAGAGTGTGTTGTTTAACTTCCATATCCTTGTGCCTAACCTGTTTCTCTGGCCCTTATTGATTTCCAACTTCATTCCGTTGTGGTCAGAGAAATTACTTTGTATAATCTCAATCTTTCTGAATTCATTGAGTGTTGTTTTGGGGCCTAGCATGTGGTCTATTTTGGAGTATGTTCCATGTGCACTGGAGAAGAATGTAAATCCTGCTGTATTTGGGTGAAGTGTTCTGTATATGTCTATTAAGTCCAAATCTTCTAATGTATTGTTGAGTGCCTTCGTTTCTTTATTGATTCTCTGCCTAGATGTTCTGTCTAATGATGATAGTGGTGTGTTGAAGTCCCCTGCTATAATTGTAGAGGAATTTATTTCTCCTCTTAGTTTTTCCAGAGTTTGCCGCACGTATTTTGAGGCACCTCGATTAGGTGCATAAATGTTGATGATTGTTCTCTCTTCTTGAGAGATTACTCCTTTTACTAATATGTAGTGTCCATCTTTGTCTCTTACAATAGTTTTGCATTTAAAGTCTATTTTGTCTGATATTAGAATAGCTACTCCTGCCCTTTTTTGGCTATTGTTAGCTTGTAAAATGGTTTTCCAGCCATTCACTTTCAGCCTCCTTGAATCCCTGGGCCTAAGGTGGGTTTCTTGTAGACAGCATATAGATGGATCATATTTTCTTATCCATTCTGCCAATCTGTGTCTTTTGATTGGTGAATTTAATCCATTAACATTCAGTGTTATTACTCGTAATGAATTTCTTACTTCAGTCATTTTTTCTTTGGGTTAATGTATGTCATATGTTGTTTTGTTTCTCTTTTTGAGTTTTCAGTTGTTTTTAAACTCTCCTCCAACTCTCTCTCCTTTGTTTTTTCCTTTCAATTTGTAGGGATTCCTTTAGTATTTCTTGAAGTGCTGGTTTCTTCTTGACATACTCTCTTAATTGCTGTTTATCTGTGAATATTTTGAGCTCTCCATCATTTTTGAATGCCAATTTTGCTGGGTAGAGAATTCGTGGCTGGAAGTTTTTTTCTTTTAGTGTTTTGACTATGTCATACCACTGTCTTCTTGCCTCCATGGTTTCAGCTGAGAAATCAGCACTTAATCTTATTGTGCTTCCCTTGTATGTGATGGTTCTCTTTTCTCTTGCTGCCTTGAGTATTTTCTCTTTGTCTTGAGCATTGGACAGTTTGACAAGTATATGTCTTGGAGTTGGCCTGTTGGGATTTATACTATTTGGGGTGCGCTGTGCTTCCTGGATCTGCACATCCATCTCTCTCAATAGAGTTGGGAAGTTTTCAGCCATAACTTCCTTCAACACTCCTTCTGTTCCCTTTCCCTTCTCTTCTCCTTCTGGGATGCCCATAATGCGTATGTGTGTGCGTCTTGCATTATCGGTTAATTCCCTGAGACCATACTGGATTTTTTCTATCTTTTTGTCTATGTTTTCTACAATCTCTTTGATTTCAACTGTATTGTCTTCCATATCACTAATTCTTTCCTCTGCCTGTTCAATTCTGCTGCCATGCGAGTCCAGCGTCTTTTTCATTTCTTGACTTGTGTCTTTGTTCGCCATCATATCCATTACCTTTTTAGGTGTGTTAGCTATTTCTTCAGTATGTTCTCCCAGTGTCTTCTTTATATCCTTAATCTCTTCCTTCAGTTCTTTAAGTTGGTCCATGATATTTGTTTGGATAGCTTTGATTAGTTGTTCGATGTACTGCATTGCTTCCTGGTTTTTATTTTGTGCACTGGACTGGTCCATGTTTTCCAGTTTCTCAGAGTCATTTGTATTTTTCTGTTGCCCTCTGGTCATCATATTATCTTGATGGGTTTGTTCAGTTGATTAGCTTTTCTCTATGCTCTAGAATTTTATTTAGCTGTTGGTTCTGCGTGTGAGTTAAGTTTTCTCTTTGGCAGTTTTTCTTCTTATTTTATTTCCTTACTTCTTTCTATGTTCCCTTGAAGGCAAAAGGTTAGGGGCAGAGGAATCAAAAGATGTAAGGAAGGCAGAAGGATAATAGAAATGTTGATAAAAGTTAGAAGAGGGGCAAAATGAGATTCAATGAGATGAATATTTAACTTGTGTAGGCAGTGTAGATACTAGGAAAAAATATGGAGTTCCTATAATGGACTGGGAAAACAAATGGAAGAATATATATATATAATGATTTAGAAGGCTAGAATTATGAGGAGGTAGAGAAAGAGTAGAGAAAGGTCTGAAAGGAAAAAGTTAATACTAATAAAAAATAAAAAAAATAATAAAAAAAAAAAAGAAGAAGGAAACAAGGGGGGTCAATGATACCCCTAGGGTCCAAGTGGATCCTACCTGCCTACTTGTGTTTATCAATGAATTTCCCCACAGGGTTCTATATGCAGGTCCTGAAGCAGCTTTTAGCTATTAAACTAAATTAAAAAGAATTTATTTTTCAATTGTTGAGGTGACCTCAATTCTTTATTTTTTTTTTTTTTTTTTTTAGCCAAATGCAGGACCCAAAATAATTCCTCCTCTAGACCAACCCCCTTACGGAAGGGACCCTAGCTGGGCCCGTGGAAATTAATCAAGCACGTCCCACTTTCCGGACTGCCCAGGTTAGCTGAAACTCTGATATTAGTCAGTGAGGATGCTAAAGAGGGCGGATTCTGCCCCTTCTGGCGCCGGGCTCCAGCGTCACCGGGCTGCTAGTAAATCAGTTTGAGTGCAGATTCGCGTCTGCTCTCAGCCTGGTGCTGCTTCAGGTCGGCTTATCTGCTCCCCAAAGCTATGGGGCGGTGCAGGCAGCCAGATCGATGTCTAAAAATATAAAATACCCTTCCCTGTCTTCCAACCGAACCCTCCCTTCTTTGGGAAGTGTCCCTTCCTCCTGGCTCCGCAGCGGCCCGGGTCTTATCCCTGGGTGGCTAGGGAGATCACCTCCGTTCCCCGACCAAAATCCCCTCTCCGGTTCACCGGGTGCTATCAAACACCCAAGAAAATGACCTAGAAATGTGTGATTAATTTACAATCAACCTGGTCATTGTAATAGAGATTGCCCCCAGAAAAATGAAAAAAAAAATTTTCTCCCAGGGCATAAAGAAACTTTCCTCAATAAGAAGAATCCCTGATGGGCTCCAGGAACCACAGTGGCCTCTTTCCTATAGTCACTGTAAATGCACAAGGTAGACCTGAATTCTTTTAAATATTGTTCTTGTAGATACTGTTACCACACTCCAGCTCTGAGCCCCCTACTCCTAAAATAAAAGGTTCCTCTGAGTCAGAAACAAATTACAATATTGGCATTAGCAATAAAGTTGAGATGGAATATTTATGCCAATCAATCCAAATGTCTACAGGATCTCTTACTGAAATACATTCATTTTTTTCTTTGTGACTCTGCCCCCATAAATCTTCTGGGAAGAGAGTTATTATCAAAATTAAGAGGTGTAATTTGTTTCTCCCCTGGGGGAGAACTCTTTTTAGAATTTCCCAAAGATACTGAGGCAGACCTTATATGTTCTCTGCAAACTTTATAAGATATGGAGAATGAATAAATTATTCATTACACCTGTGAAATATCTACTATACTGGAATCCCTATGGGCTCTATCAAGTACTGATATAGTGAGAATCCAAAGTGCACAACCTCTAAATATACAGATAGACACTCCCAAACCATTACCAGAACCTCCTCAATATCCACTTACATGTAGGCCTAACACAATAGAGAGGCAGGTTAGTATAGCAAGAGGGAATTCTTAAGGCACAGCTGAGACACGGGAGAAAACATGGCCATGAAACACTGCCTGGAAACCCTTTGAGAGAAGGGCTGCCAGAAAGACCCTATAAGATGCTGGCCATGAAATCTTACCTGGTACTCTTTCTGGGGTCAAGGGGAGGTCACAGATAACTCCCAACATGTCTCCCTATTGATCCTGGATAACCCCAAAGAGAAGACCTCATCATTGACGCCCTGAAATCTAACAGGTGGGGTAACCAATCAGAACCCCTATATTAAGAAAGGGGAGGAATGAATAATGCCTTGATGAAGGTAGCCCCTAACCCCAAATGCTCTCTTTTGGCCAGAGGACCCTGCATCTACATCTTGGGTGCATTATTCTGGTCTTTTCTCTCATTTCTCAATAAACTCTTTTTACTGGTCTAACTAAACCACCATACTCTTAAATTCTTTTATGTAACATAGCCAATAACCTAGAGGAATCCAGCAGGCCCCGACTTTAATAGTTAAAGTCTCAGTGTCTCAAGAACTAATTATTTCTTGCACTATTCCTGGTAGCACTCATATTTTACCTATAAAGAACCCTAATTGTCATGGATGGCAACTTGTTCAAGATTTAAGAGCCACTAACAAATTAGTCAACGCTCACTTTCCTGTAGTTCCAAACCCAAATGCCCTGTTATGTCAGGTTCCTCTAAATGTTTTAGAAATGCATATCTATGTTTTGCTTTCTTCAGCATTCCAGTAGATCCAGTGGTCAATATCTATTCATCTTCAAGTGGGATAATACACAATACACTTGGATAGTTATGCATCAGGGTTTTTTAGAGGGATCTTCTTATTTTTCTCAAGTATTACCTCAGGACATAAGCACCCTATAATTTTCTAATGGCTCCACTCTATTACAATATATGGATGATTTATGGCTCTGATCCTCTGCTAAAGAGAACTCTTTTAAAGATTTTATTTACTCAAACAGCTAGCTCAAAAGGAATATAAAATATTTAAGGACAAACTACTACTTCCTGAGAATTAATCAGGTCATGACTGAAATGCTAAAGAATTTTACCTATCACCTAAATGAATAAAACTAGTCCAAGAATTCCTTAAGCACATGACAAAAATGCAATTGGTGTTTCCTTGGGCAGGTTCCTTATTGCCAACTCTGGGTTCCAAAGTTTCCATTATTGTCCCAAGTTCTTTATGAATTAACAAAAACTAATACACCTAAACCTTTACTTTGGGATGACTTTTGTGAATGGGTTTTTAAATAATTTAAGATGGCCTTATTATCACCCTGAGATTGGGGCTAGCAAATTATTCTAAGCCATATACTTTATTTATTCATGAAATAAGTGATAGGGTCTTGGCCTACTAACACAAGAACATGGAGGAAAATTAAAACCTGTTTCCATTTTACATTACAGTTGGATTCTTTGGCTTGAGCCTAACCTGCCTATTTAAAAGCAGTAGCTGCAGCAGCAAAAACAAAGTATCTCCATGAATAATACTGAGCAGTGATGTATATTTACAAACCCCTCATGCTTAAAGTTGTCTAAAGCAGTCATATGATATATGTTAAACTGTAGCCTTAATTTTTAGATTTAGTTAATGAATAATTAACTTTCTCCTTATGAGATTATCAGTGGAACACCTATGTCAATAAGCCTCCATGTTAACATTGATCCCCTGCTTCCCCAGCAGGAAACAACTTAGTATTGTAAATCTCTAATGACTTATGTAAAAGATTATCTCCAACCAGTGTAGGATGCATTTCCAGATCTAAATCTCCCTCAGATGACCCGCACCCTAACTTCCAGAGATTGGAAGTGACATTAATGCAAAACAGCTCTTGAACCATGCTGGAAGGTACCTTACCATAGTCCACAGGATCCTGGTATCCTGCCAGTGACCAATTTTGGGGGAGATTCAAAATTCTGTGGTATCTTATAGTCAAGCTAGCAAAATTACTCATATTTATAGAGTCAAGCTTTATAAAAATGTTTTTCACCCATGCCTTATTTTAACCTTACAAATATTGTAAACATACCAGGCCTAATCCCTGACTGCCAGACTTATTATGTGTTAACCCATGATTGTTCCAGAGTTTACTCTCACTATAGTGCCACTTGTCCTCATATCATCAATCTAAGACCTGATGGGACAGCATCCACTATGTATAGCTTTCCATTTTAAAATAATATTTTGATAACTTTTAGATATTGGAAATGGTGACAATTCAAGAAATGCATAGTTAAAAACAACCAAGTCAAGCATTCCCCAAACAGATAATCAAATCCTCACAGGTGTTCTATATACACCTTTTGTTTGCATTTTTGTTTGTGTAAGGGTCAGAGACCATTATCCACTTTCTCCACATGCCTCAGCATTTCAATATATAGACAGTTGGTATATGTCAAGAAAATGTGGATTGAAACTCTTAGTAGTTCCCTTTGAAACTAAAAATCTGAAGTTTCACACTGTACCACTCACTTAATTAACATTCCTGATCCAAATGCCCATTGCCAGAGGGAGTGTTAATGATGCTGGATGTTTCCCTTTCATTAGATTCTTATTTCCTTGGTTAGGAGTTAAAATAAATGGAAATATGATCAGAAAAAATTTTATAACAGTACGGGAAATTGATGAGTCCATTGCAAAAGCTATTGCTGCACAATAAAATCTTTAGATTCTTTAGAAAGTATTATTCTAGATAATAGAGTTGCACTTTACTTGCTGGCTGAGCAAAGAGAATTTTGTACAGTTATCAATACCAACTCTTGTACTTGGCTAAACACTTCTGTGGAAGCTGAAATGCAGTTACATGAAATAGTCAAACAAGCCATGAATCTTTTTTTTTTATTTCAGTTGGCTCGAGTCTTGGGGACCTTGCCTCTGAAGCATGATGCAAACGTTGGGCATTTTATTATTCATAGTAATCATACTAGTCTCCCTGATACACTGTATATACCCATCCATCTCACCAAATGGTGTCCATCTACCTAGAAGGACAGAAGCATGATGAGAACAAAAATAACCAAACCCTGGACATCTCTAACCCAGAGTTCATCACCTAGGAGAGCCATTTGTACCCAACAGATATTAACTGTGAATGGTGCTAATGCCTTAAAATAGCTCTGCCCTCAGCTTGGCTGAGGTCCAGATCAAAGAAGGGGAAGTGATAAATAAAATCTAGTAGGCCCAACATGGAGTTACCCAGCTAAACAACACATCAGGAAAATTAAAAAGTGAAGCAAGTTTCTATTTCATGTAAATGCCAGCCTCCCTCAGAAAACCCAATTTAAATCTCTCTCAGATGGTCCACACCCTATTTCCAGAGATTGGGTATACAACCAATCAACTAACATCAGCTAACTTCCTCATTCCTAAGCAACCACTTACATTGCACTTTCCAGTAGAAATGCTCTCCCAATGTACTTGCTTATTCTGCCTATAAAAACAAATCCTTCTCTTTGTTCAGTGTTCAGTGGAAACCCTTTCTTCCTTAAGATGATTGGGGTCTCCCTCATTCATAAATTGATTTTATTAAACTCTCTGAGGTATAACCTAACTATGCTCAAATTTTTATTTCAACAATAACAAAGGAGAGCTAGAAATACTTAAATAGCTTTGTACAGTTGTTTAGTTCTCAATGGTGATGTAATAAATGCTTACCAACACATACATGATGATCAACTGTAACTTAGATAAAGTTCAATTGTTCAGCACAATCTGTAGCTTGCAAGTGATGTGTACACAGTTTTGTTATTTTGTGTTTTTGATTTGTTTTTTTTTTTAGAATTCAGGAATTATTTCTAGATATGGTCTGTGATAGGTGTTTTCTCTCTTCCATTTGTTCTGTCCTCACCCAATCAGCCTAAAATCACTAGAGACACACCTGAAGTCCAAAAAAGTTAGGTTTATCAACTCACTGCAATAAGGAAGGCTGAACAGCAGAAGAATCATGGTGTGTCCTGTTAAACAAAGTAAAAAATGATAGATTTTTTGGAAGTGAGGCTTTTAGGTGAAATTTAAAGGAAAGAGAGTTTTGATAGTCTTAAGGTGAAGCAGGCCTATATGTACCAAGGTAAACATTTGATCTGGGCTGTTAACTCTACACAAAGGCTGTTTCCATGGAAACTACAAAATTAAGATAAATGTAGAATTTTCTATCGAGAAACTCCTTATATCCAACTCTGCATAGGGCTTGGAAATTAAGGTTATGTGTTTATATCAGAGTGATTTAGGCACTCCAAGCCAATGTGGGGTATTTCATTCTTACCATTATAATTTTAAACAGCAGAATTTTTGATAACCTAAATTAAATATAAACTTCCTCAGTTAGTAAGAAAACACTAATTATTCAAAGAAGGGAATTATGTGACACTTTACAAAAGCAACATGTCCTTAGCTGTTTAAATTTCCTGTTATATTTGGAGCTAACTTTTTTATTGCCTACTATTTTAGTCTAGTAACAGCCAAGCAGAATTTTGTTTTCTTATTCTCAGCCAAAATTTTACATTTTCAGTTACATCACTTGTTTAATTGGATTGCTTGATTTGTTTTAAAGAGCTTTTCAAAAATTTGTTGAAATTAAAAATTTGAATTTCCTAAACACTCTCACAGAGACAAATGATGCAGATTAACATATTGAAAATCCAGAGCATGTATACCTTTCTTGTTCTAGCAATTTCAGTTCTTTGACTCAAATGACTGATAAGATTCTGAAGCCACCCGCACAGAAAGAGCTATCAAAAGTTGCCAATATGGTTATTTCTCTTTGAACTAGCCCTAAGTAATCACAAAGGAGTTTTAATATTTCAGCTTCTCCCAGAAGGAGCATCGTCACATACAAAATTACTTCATAGCAAATTTTTGTCAGTATGGCACTAATTATGAGAAAAAGTGAGGTGGAGAATATTGAGACACAGGGAGTCAAGCTGAATGTGATCAGGACAGGATATGGTCAGAGTGAAAAGACAGAAGGCAAAAGATAAACACTGTGAATAAGTTTAAAGATAATGGAATATTGAGCTAATCAATGTTTAATAAATTTTTAATGTTTAAGAGTGAGAAGAGCACCTTGAATTCATAAGATATCCAAACAAGCAACAACAACAAAGCAGAAAAAAAAAAGACATAGAAAGAATGATGGCAATAAAAAAAAAAAGGAAATTTCAAAGAAGAAAATCATGGAATAAAAAGAATAGGGAAAAGGACAGAGTTTATGGAATGCACATGTATGGTAGAAAGAATTGCACTTGCGTAAGTGAACAAGGTTATTTCATATTTGAGATGTTCTATCCAATACTTGGTCAATGGGAAAATCTGTAATCACAAATTGGTCCTATATGACAGGTCCATCATAAAATACAATCAATACCTCAAATCTCCCTTAATTCAGAAACCATTTACATGTAGTTATTTTTTGTAAATAATGCATGTTTGGGTGAAAAATATACATATTTTATGTATCCAAAATCAAAGACTTTCCAAATATTAGAAATTAAAAGTATTTAGTCATCTTATTCAGTAATTTTTTATAAACTACTCTGTATAAAGCTAATTATCCTGTTGAATTGAAAAATCTAAAGGTCATAAAATCAACAAATTAAGCTATTTCTTTCCTTGAATTTCTTAACTCCTATTGTCAAACATATAGAGCCCCATCTTAGAATTAATATTAAACATACTCAACTATAGAGCAATCCATAAAGGTGCTAAAATGGGGGACATAATCATTGCATACTTCCATAATTATCAGTTCATGATATCAGGCAAATTCAGCATTGTAACTGGAAGTAAAATTTGAAAATACCATTTCATAATGTAGCAATTGCTATTCATTCTATACATTTTCTAATTTTCAATCATCACAAATTGATTTCTAAATTTTAAAAATGAAAAATAACAGATCAAATTATTTTATTCACATAACTCTTTAAATTTAAGATAGAAGATTTTCATGCTACCAGACTTTGGAAATAACTTAAACAAGTGATATATATTTGAATTATAAATTAAAATATCATTTATTTGAAGCTGCTAATCAGATACTTCAGGAAACTGTTAAAAAATTTTCCCTGAAAAGCAGCAGAATGTTATGGTTTAAAGTATTATGCTCTGGAGCTTGATCTCTGAGATTAATATTCACACATCCACTTGGACAACTTCTTTAGCATCTTTGTTTCACTTTTTTTATTTGTAAAATAAATAGGATAATAAGAAAAGCTATAAGGTTTAGACAGATTGCATTAGGGAGTAGATTCATATGCTTAGAATAGTGACTGGCAAATAAGCTATTCACTACTAACTGGCCATTGTTAGCTGTTATTATGAGTTGACATTTAAATGAGTATTCCTTGACTATCTTTTTATTAAAGAACACACGGACAGTAATAAAGGACAATAGCAAATAATTTTAGTAATTAAACTAGAAAAGAGTTGTTATAAATGTTGATTGACCATGAATGACACATATGCTGAAAGATAGTCTATTAACTCAAAGAAATTTGCAAAAACCTTTATTTAACATGTAGTGCTATGGGTCATCCTCTCCTTTTATTTCCCTGTTTCATCCCCCAGAATCTAAATTAAGAAAATTTATTTTTTCTTAATTGGTTTAATTAATTAGTAATCTAGGTTCTTTAACTACAAACAATACAAATCTTGGTAAAATCATGCCATCTCCATTATTTTCAGACTCTTAATTTAAAAATTATTAGACTTCTAAATCCTTGCTTCTCAAAGTGTGCTCCCTGGCCAGTGACAACTTCATTAAGCATGTGTGGAAGATAGACTCACAGGCCACATTCAAGTTTAATAATTGGACCCTGCATTCTTGCAACATCTCCAGGTAATTCCTATGCTGATTAGGGCTTGAGAAGCACTCTGTAGATGACTTAGAGGGTCTTTTCTGCCAAAGTATAGACCTAATTATTTTGTAGACTCATTTTGCATTCTAAATATACTCACTGATTTGGATGCATGCAGTAAAAACTATGAGATTTATTTAAGAGCTGACCTTTGGTATATATAAGAGTATTAACCATGAGGATGGAAAAGGGAGCATTCTTCCATAATGTAATGCCAAGATTGAAGGCACCAAAGTTGAAGAAAAGCATCACATGTCCTAGAAGTAGCTTGTTCATTGTTCAAAATGAAATACTTATAGGTATATGGAATGAATCTATGTGATGTTGGATTTATGGACATCTTTGAATGTCAAATTAGTAAGTAAATATAAAACAAGATCCAGAATAGAATAGTGAGAAAGGAAATCATTATAAATCTATTATTTTTTTAATTATTAATGTTTATTTCTGAAGGATATTGACAATATTGAACTTTAACCAAGCCCAGTAATCCTGGAAAATAGCAATCTTTATTTAAATCCCCCCACCCTTTTGTATTCTATATGGTTTATTTCCAACAACCACCCTTCCCCATATAAGTTAGATAAGAGTCACAGATGCTTTCTTGTTTACCTATGATAATGGTTACAAATTCCCTTTCTTTCTTTCAAAACTGATTACCTGAACTATTTGCCTCACTGATCAATAAGAACCTAATGTTTGTTAATCAAACTGTATTTGGTTAAGCTTCTGACTTTCCACAGGCCTCTGAACTTTGTCTCAACCTTAGCTGAAGCCAGCATGCAAGGCCTCCTTAAAGCCTCATATTACCCCTCACCTCCAGATAATAAGCTGGTATCAGTGTAAAATATTCCCTGATTTTTATCTGATCAAACCACCCTTTCATCCCACTTCCCCAAACAGACTGTTTTTAGCTGGGCTTGCTTACTTCTCTCTATAAAGAAAAATGATTTTTGCCCTATTCTTGAGATGTCTGCAGACCTTATGTTCAGAACTTTCTCCTTATTGCAATAGTCCTTTCCCTCCACTTGCAATAACCCATTCAAATAAATTCTCTCCAAGTCAAGTCTGGATTTGTTTTTTATTTGACACTACTTTTGAGGACAGAGACTATAAAATAGATCATTTCAGTAGCTATTACTATCAAACATGCATGTGACTGGAGCTTGGATTTCAGAGGCAGCTTTTTGAAGAGAGACACAATTACATTTTTTTTTCATTCAAGAGCCTTTCAGGAAAAGTCTATTTAAAAAGTAGTTGAATCCACAGGAGACACCAATATCAGGAATATTTATTTTAGATTCTGGTTTCTAGAAAGGATTTGGTCTAGATTTGCACTAGATTCTGCTTCTGGATAGCTGACAGCACTAGGCATATTATTTTCTTTGTAAAATGAAGAATGGGCTAGGTAACTACTAAGCTTTCTTCTTTACATTCATCTGTTAGTCTATCCACAAATACTTGTTAAGCCCCAACTGTGAGTAAGAGACATTTCTGGGAGTGAAGAATATATTTAAAAAAGAAAGAGAAAAAGTTGTTGAGTTCAGTGGAAATTGTCAGCTCTAAGTGGGTTTCCATATTATCTATGACTGGAGTAATTGCATGGTAATGGCTAGAACAGTCCAATGGAGGCAGAGAGACTGCGTTGAATGTGGACTCTGAAGTACAATGCCAAGTGCAGTCTTTGCAAAATAGCTAACATTCTTTGAACATTAGTTTCCTAATCTGTTCATTGGTAATATTAATACATATCTCATAGTTTTTCAAATTAAATGGCATTAACCATGCACAGTGTTGGTGAACTATGATAAAAAACAAAATCTTCTCCCAACCCAGGAAAACACTGTATAAAAGTAGAAAGAAAGAGAAACAATTTTATTATTAAATAAGCATGATACCAGAATGTGATGCATCACAGGCAATCCAATAAAGAGATTGCAAAGAAAGGAAGAAATATCATTTTAGATAGCCAAGCAGATTCAAACCATTCCATACATATTCCCAGCCTAAACAATAACTAGTCCCCAACTAAGAGGACTTGACAGCACCATTTGTCACACACAGTGCACCTTGAATTCACCTGTCATTGAGTTGGTCTTTGTTTTTTCTACTTGCCTTAATCCAAAGAAATAGTAAAACTCTCATGGCTCTATGACAGTTACATAATTACAATTAAGATACAGACACTTAAAATCTCATAGAAATGGGGCAATAAGAATGCTAACTTCCTTGATGTTTACATTTCAGACAGATGACACACAGGTCCTTTGACAAAAGACATTCCTGGGTTGAAAAGCTAGCATAAAACTTATTTAGCTTTTAAAAAGATATAATTCTCAAAGGGACAGAGAAAGGATTTACAGTTATAATTTTTCTATAACAATTCTAAGAAAAGAGAAGGATGTGAGTCTCTTTCTACTTTTGCACCAGGGAAAATTAATGTATTCCTTTTTTTAATTTCTTTGTGTTTACCCTTACAAAAATTCCAGTCACAGAGCAGTCACTCAACAAACATTAGACCCTTTCTGAATGGCTACATTCAGTTATTGACACTCTTTCTTGAATAAGATTCTTTTTATCTTTCTAGGAATGTATGATTGCTTAAAAGGCTTTCAGTTTCTAGTCTATGCACACCACAATGGGCACAAATAATGAAACTCTATCCCAAGAATTTCTCCTGCTGGGATTTCCAGGGTCCCACGCCCTTCAGCTCTCTCTTTTCCTGGTTTATCTGTTGATGTACATCCTCACAGTAAGTGGTAACCTTGCTATCTTGATTTTGGTGAGCACATCCCACCAGCTACATAACCCCATGTGCGTCTTTTTGTGTAAACTTTCTTTCCTGGAGATTTGGTATACCACAGCTGCCATCCCCAAGGCTCTGGCCATCCTAATAGGGAGAAACCAGACCATATCATTTACTGGCTGCCTGTTGCAGATGTACCTTGTTTCTTCATTAGGCTGTACTGAATACTTCCTCCTGGCAGCCATGGCCTATGACCGCTATCTGGCTATCTGCTATCCCCTACACTATGTGGCTATCATGAGCAGCCTGCTTTCAGCACAACTGGCCCTGGGTTCCCGGGTCTGTGGCTTCATGGCCATTGCAGCAACAACAGCTCTCATCAGTGGCCTCTCTTTTTCTGGTCCACATGCCATCAATCACTTTTTCTGTGACATTGCCCCCTAGATTGCCCTGGCCTGCACCAGCACACAGACAATAGAGCTTATGGCCTTTATGATTGCTTTCATGGTCATCCTGAGCTCCTGCCTCATAACCCTGGTCTCCTACTTAAACATCATCAGCACTATCCTCAAGATCCCCTCAGCCAACAGCAGAAGCAAAGCCTTCTCCACATGCTCCTCTCATTTGACTGTGGTGCTCATCTGGTATGTATCCACAATTTTCCTTCAAGTCTGTACATCAATCAAAGACTCCTTGTACCAGACCAAAGCTGTCCACTTCCTGAACACTGTGGTGATTCCAGTTCTAAACCCTTTTACCTATACTCTTCACAACAAGGAAGTAAGAGAAACTCTGCTAAAGAAGTAGAAGAGAAAATAAACCACCTATAGTAAAACAGATGTCTTCTAAATTGTTTCCAGCCATGCACAGAGGTGCAAAGTAAGAATATGAATACTTAGGCTAATCTTCCTTAATATGGGGGAAGAAAATAAAAAACCTGAAAAGTAAATAAAGAAAAAAGTATGGTATTTTCCTCTATTGTCACATATGATAGGAATGGGAGCTTTTGAAATAATGAAACTGATTTTTTTTTAAAAAAACCCTAATATTATTGAATTTGTCATTTATAAAATTAAGTGGACATATATAGTAAGCATTGTGTTTTACTAAATAAATTCTAAATTCCTGTTGTTTTTAAGATTCTTTGTACACAATTTTGAGAACAATACTTTGGAAATATGGGATATGAGAAAAAGGTTGAATGAATGAAAGTATAAATGAAATCAGAATGTTCAATTATTTCAACATAGTATTTTTTATAAAATTCAGTAAAATAAGTACATATGTGATTAGAAGCTAAAACTTATCATGTGCCACATTTGTTTAACAAAGGTTGATAATTAAGGAATCCAAAATGCTGGAGATGAGAAGCAAAAAGAAGATTAAACAGGACTGAATGAGACACTGGATAAAGCAATAGAACTTATTTGCTTAACAATGAGTTGTTTTTAGCAAAAGAAAATAAATTTTTTCTGACTGTTAACATAAGTAAGTCAATAAGGTTAGGGCATCCAGTGGCTTCAGAGACAAAATAACTTATTGTTAATTATATTACTTGTTGGATTTCCCTCTAAAGATATCCATCCCAAGGTACTTACTTTTCAAACATCAACACATGAAATGTTCATTTTTCTCCCTTTATCTCTTTTTCTATGGCTGTGGATTAGAGCCTGAACCATGCTGCAAATGTATTCTGTTCGTCCTGATCCAAATGTACAAGATGATTTCTCCTTTTCAGAAGATCTCTTAGAACTGAATAGCAGCTACCCCCTTAAACCCTGTTTCTAATACTTGAAACCTCTCTTGGATAACCATCCAAACATGGAATAGGCTAAATATTTGAAAGAAATAGAAGGAAATATTTCATTGTCAAAGCCATGAATATAAATATTCAAATGTTATTACTATGTTGATATTTTCTGCCTATTATGGTACCATAATGATACAAATTATACTTGCTGTGCTTCCTTCAGTTGTTTGCTGAGTACAAGATTTAAATTCATAACTAGACATGAAGAATTCCTAACATTATTTTTTTGGAATTTCTGAAAATCAAAACTACTAATAAAAACCAGATTGTTCTCCTCTAAGAACAAATAGCTTTTATGTCTCAATGGAAGGACCCCAAATTTCAAAATCATGTCAGTGTTCTACATATTAAGAAATATGGAATAAAATCACTAAAGAGGTAAGGTTTGGGAGAATAAGCCCTAAAATTGAAAGCAAACTGAAAAAAATAAACTTAATCATATTTCATGTGAATTTCATAAACACACTGAGTGAGATAAAAAGAAGAAAAGATGAAAGAATCAACCCTGGTAAGTAATGAACATACTGTTCAACTATATACAATCAATTTAGGATAGGGTGAAGTACAGAAATATTGCAATCAAATTCTGAACTACTTTTACTATGTTTATTTTTTAATGTTATTGGTGAGGGAATTCTGACAATATTTCAGATGTTTTATAAAGATAGAGGAAATGAACATGAAATGCTCCAAAAGTCAAAACTACACAAGAAGATACATCTGTGAAGTGCTACTTCTTCTCTTTTATCTTTCTTCCTGTCCCAAATCCCCACTTACTCTATGTAATTTATCAAATTGTTTTTTACTTATTTTCCTTGTGTTTCTTTTTGTAAACATGAGAAAATATGTTTTCTATCTGTTGCTTTTCCCCACATAATTGTGAGTATATTATATATGATTTTATACTTTTTGCACACACATATATATATCATATATATATATCATATATATATATATATCACGTCATAGAGTTTTACTTCAATTTTTAAAATATTTGCATATTATTTCCATTATGCCAATGTGCCATAGTGTACTCAACCATTCTCCTATGATTGGACATTGAGGTAATTTCCAATATTTACCAGTTATAATAAATGCTGCAATAAATAAACGTACATATGGCTGGGGATGTATCTTTGGGGTAGAAGTGGAAGTGTTGAGTTGTTGCATAGTTATTTTGGTAGATATATCCCCAATCTCCCAAATGGAGTTTCACCATTTCACATACCCATCAGCAGTGAATGAGAATGCTTGTTTCTTCAAAGTCTCATCAAAAGAAATTATTGTCAAGATTTAAATTTTTTGCCAATCTCACAAGTGAGAAATAGTATCTTAGTATAGTTTTAATTTATGTTTATCCTGTTGTGAGTGAAGGGCAGCATTTTTAGAAATTGAAGATGTTGGTTTACAGAAAAATCATGCAAAAAATATGCAGTTCCCTTATACACCCTTTTATTAACACCTTTCATGGGTATGGTACATTTGCTACAATTGATGAAAAAACAATTTTTAATTTTTAAAATTAGATACATTGTTGTGGTTTGAAGCTGCATGTACCCCAGAAAAACACATTCTTAAACATAATCCTTTCCTGTGGGTATAAACCCAGTGTAATTTGGACCTTTTTATGAGGTTACAACAGTTAAGGTGTTCCACCTCAATCAGTTTTTGGGTCTTAATCCTATTACCAGAGTCCTTTATGAGAGAATGAAATTCAGACAGCAAGAGAGAAAGCCAAAAATGAAGCTGCCAGAGTTAATATCAAGGGCACTCAGAAAAGAATTTAGAGACCAAGAGATGTCATCATGTGCCTTGCCAC
The DNA here is from genome assembly GCA_026826555.1 of Tolypeutes matacus. Classification (NCBI taxonomy): domain Eukaryota; kingdom Metazoa; phylum Chordata; class Mammalia; order Cingulata; family Chlamyphoridae; genus Tolypeutes; species Tolypeutes matacus. Next base: position 80,383 of record JAKSZT010034767.1, on the reverse strand, counting down.
ATGGAAAGCTAAGGGCCAAGTGTCACTAGCAGCCAACCCCAGAAAGCCATAGTATTAAGAGAAAGCATTACTTTGATGATTCTTGATTAGGACATTTTTCTGGCCTCGAAACCATGAGCAAATAAATTTCTAATATTTAAACTAAGCCATTTCATTGTATTTGTTTTGACCAGCCCAAGAAACTAAAATATATATTGAATTAAATACATATTTAAATGTGTATAAGGACTACTTTTATATCTATTTTCATGAGTTATCTGCTATATATTTTGCCGATTATTTTCATAAGTTTTTTATCTTTATTTAGTTATTTTAATTTTAGAGGGGATATTAGGTGTTTTGGTCCTTTACCTGTGAGGTTTATTGCAAATATTTAAACTCAATTTATTATTTGTTTTTTACTGTGATTATGGTGATTTCCTCCATATATATATATATACACCAGATTCTTATTCTACTGCATGTGAATATTCAGTCTTAGAAGAATTTTCCCTACTCCTTCATTACAAAGGAATCCTCCCACACATTTTCTTCTAGTATTTCTATCATTTCAATTTTTACATTTAAATCTCTGAAATATTAATTGGTGGTTTTTGTTTGTTTTTTATTCTGAGTGGCATGAGAGTTGGATCTTTTTTTTATTTTTTGCAAATGTCTATACAGTTTTTCTAATGTCATTTATTTTAAAATTATCTTTACCCAGTGATTTGCAATACCACCTTTACACATATTAGATTTCGATTTGTAGTAGGATCTATTTCTAGATTTATTTTCTGTTCTTTCTCCCTCCCCTCCCCTCCCTTCCCCTGCCCTTCCCTTTCCCTCTTAATCATGCACCAATAGCTTGCTAGTTTAATATAGCTTTTCCAGTATTTTAAATGTTTAGTAAAACAAGTTCTTCCTCTTAACTCTTCCTATTCAGTGTTTTCCTAGCTAATCTTATATGTGTATATATCCACATGTACGTTAGGATCATATGTTTAGCACAAAAGAAAAACACATTGGAATTTTTATAGGTATTGTATTTAGTTTATAAACTAATTTAGAAGGAACAACTTGAGTTTTATACAATTTTATCCTGTGTGCAGATCTATGTACCTATGTCCACATCTAAGATATAAACAACTGAATCACCCCAAGGATTTCTTGCATTGCTCTTTATACATTCAATCAATTCTTCCTACTACCTCCCAGCCACTAATCCCTGGCAACCAATAATTTTTTTTCAATTTATTAAAATTTTGTAATTTCAAAACTGCTATGTAACCATATTATACAATATATATATAACCTTTTGAGATCACTTTTTAAAAATCACCATAATTCCCTTGAGATTCATATTAACTGTTTTGTATGTTGATATTTTGTCTCTTTTTATTGCTGAATAGCACACAATGCTTTCTAACTATCACAGTTTATCTATTCACCTGCTGAAGGACATCTGGGTTATTTCCAGTTTTTTGCTATTTTGAATAAAATGTCTACATACATCAACATACAGTGTTTTCTTGTGCATAAGCCTTCATTTCTCTGGAATAAATGCCAAGAGTCCAATTGTGAGTTGGATGATAATTCCATGTTTAGTTTTATAAACATGTAATGTTTTCCAGAAGGGCTGTGGCATTTTACATTCTGACCATCAACATATAAGTGTTCCAGTGTTAACTATATCCTTACCAAAGTTTGGCATTGTCACACTTTATGTTAAATTTTAGCCATTGTGACAGATGTTATAATATCCTGTTGTGGTTTACATATTGTATTTCTCTGATGGCTAATGTTGTGGAATATATTTTCATAGACTTATTTGACATTTGTATATCTTCTTTAGTGAAATGTCTGTTCATGTCTTTTCCCTGTTTTCCAAGTGTTTTTTTTTTTCATTTTTTAATGTTGAGTTTTGAGAGTTCATTATATACTATATATATGAATCCTTTATCAGATACATATTTTGAAAATATTTTCTCCCAGTTTGTAGCTGTTCTTTTCAACTTATTCACATGGAATTTTGCAGAACAAAATATTTTCATTGTGATAAGGTCAAATTTTATGTTTTTTTTTTTTTTTATTTTTTATTATGTATTACACTTCTGGTGTTACTGCTAAGAATTCTATGCCTTGCTCTAAACACTGAAGATATTCTTCTATGTAATTTTCTAAAAGTTTTATATAGCTTATATTTTTCATTTAACTCCATGTTACATTTTGAATTAAATTTATTATAAGAGTGAGTTTTATCAGTGTTTATTTCCTTTCCCTATGGATGTCCAAATATTCATCATCCTTGGTTAAAAAGACTAATTTTCCTCCACTATTAATTAGACATACTTGAAAGTTCTTGCTATTTCTACATGACAACCACAATGTCATGATTACGATGACTACAGAGAAAGATTTAATATTGGGTAAACATCACTTCCATATTATTCTTCTTTGTCAATATTGTTTTAGATTTTCTAAAGTATTTTCTTTCCCAAATAATTTTGTAAGAAGCTTGTCTCATCCATTAATAATTTGCTGGGATTTTCACTGAAATTTTATTTGGCCTACAAATCAGTTTGGGAATAGTTGCAACCTTTATTAATTTGAATATTCCAGTGCATGAGCATGGATTGTGTCTCTATTTATTTCTGTTTAACTTAATTTCTTTCATTAACATGTTGAAATGTTCAACATACAGACCTTGTATGTATTTTAAATGTATAACTGAATATATGATTTTCATTGGACTGATTGCAAATGGTATTGTGCTTTTAAGTTTGGCTTTTTCAGGTTCCTTGTTAATATATAAAGTAGATAGATTTTTGCCTGTTTGATCTTGTATGTCATGAACTTTCTGTATTCACTTATTATTTCCAACTTTATATGTAGATGCTTTGGGATTTTTACATTAAAAAATACCATGTCATCTACAAATGGCAGCAGTTTTACATCTTCTTTTCCTATCTATACACCTTTTTTTTTCTTCATCACACTAGCTAATATTTCAATATTATCTTACATAAGAATGGTGAAAGTGGTAAACCTTGCCTTGCTCTCTATTATGAGGAAGATCATTCAGAATTTCATTGTTAACTATGTTGTCAGCTATACAATATCATGCACAATATCCATGTACGTTAACATACCATTTTCATATAGAGTGCAGATAGATGAATTCAACAATGAGGAACATTTTTGTAAATATTCTTTAACTTGTTTATCTAATTTCCCTCTTTCTAACTTGATGAAAAAATTTAATATGTTGGATTTTGTCAATTTTTTTTACATATTTTTTTTATTTTTATAGAAGCTTTAGATTACATAAATGATACAAAAAATATATAAGGGTTTCCCATATGCCCACACCCTTCTCTTCACAAACTTTCCCACATTAACAACATCCTTCATTAGTGAGGTATATTGGTTAAAACTGAAGGACACATATTGAAGCATTGCGACTTACCATGGACTACAATTTATGTTATAGTTTACACTCTGTTCCACAAAATTTTGTAAGTTATGTGAAAATATACAATGGCCTGTATCCACCACTGCAATGTAATGCAGAACAAGAATAATGTCCCAAAATGCCCCCATATTACACCTATCCTTCACTCTCCCTCCCCTCAGAACCTCTGGTAGCCACTGCCTTTATATCAATGATAAGAGTTCTTCCATTGCTAGAATAATAATGTCTATAGTAGAATAATAACAAATCTACTTTTGTCCATTGTACATTATCCAGTCTTGAGGATTTTGGGATGGTGTTGCTTATTTTGCTTCTAATTGAGAGGGAGCTTAGATCCCCTGGAGCAGATGGTTTGAACAATCTTGTTTGTGGTTACAGACACTCTCTGTTCCCTGGGATGGGAGTTGTCCATCATCATCTCCTTCTCAGTTGTCCTGGGTGAGTCCAAGGAACAAGAGAGTAGGTGTTGCAGCTCTACTGAAATTCAGGACTCAACTGGTGCATAGATGGACCAAAGATTTAAGTCTCTGGGACATATATTTATCAAGTATATGGCTAATTATGGGTTAAAATAAAAGGGTCAGAAGAAACATTAATAGAGAACCTATAAATGAGTCTAACTTTGTTACACTTGGGAGCATAAATTCCAAAGTAGGCCCAATGACAGCATGCCATATCCTTAAGCTATCTGCCCTGCTTATAGTTTCTGGATGTCTCTAGAGTCCTAAAGAGCCCTCCTATTGAAGGCACTGTTTAGGGTGGCAGTCCATGAGTTCCTATTGAGACTTATATAAATGTAACCACTTGGAATGACCTCCGGACTCACTTTGAAATTTCTTAGCCATAAAAACCCATTTGTATTTACCATTTCCCCCAATTGGTCAACGTCTTTCTCTAGATTGCATTGCTAGTTTGTGCTTGATAAAAATCCCTCTGTGCCAGGGAGGCTCATCCTCAAGAATCATGTCCCATACTGGAGGAAAAGTAGTGCATTTATATTATGATTTTGGCTTAGAGAGAGGCCACATTTGAGCAACAAGGAGGCAGTATACAACAATAAGCCAAGTTTCAATTTCACAAGAAAAGATTCATTAATACAATAATCAATAACAAGGGCCTGAGGAAGATGGCATCAGTTTAAGTGGGCACTCACCATTTATCTCCCAGAGGACAGCTGATTGGGGACAGGATCTTGCCCAGGTGGTCTGTTCTGGGAGCCTGCAGAGCAAGAACCCTGGGGACATCGATCTGAAGGGAGCTGGACAGCAAGGTGACTGCTCAATATAAAATTGTGAGTTTTTTTTCCCAGCTTGAAATCTTGGACACAGATGGCTAAACCCCACCCTCCTGGCAGCCTGGTGAGACAGACCACTCTACAAGAATGGGAGGGTCCTGGCAAAGGGTGAGAAGGGTTTTTCTGTCAGTTTGGCTACTTGGACCCCCTTTCAGCTTTTTGGGAACAAACCGGTTGGCTAGAAGTGGTGCCAGGCTGAGGGGAGAGGTGAACCTGCTGAGGAAGCCTGATTTATCTCACAGCTGTGGGACAGAGATGATTGGCTCAGGAGGGGGATGAGCCACCCAATTTTATAGTCCCATGCTGAGTACAGTCTCAGCTCCCCTGGGGGTGTCAGGCAGTGGGAAGTGTTCAATAAGTTTCCACAAGCCTACTTAATGTTTCCTCGATGGAGGGGGTGGTCCAGAAGAGGCCTTTTTTGGGGGTCCCTTATTTCTTCAAAAAAATTGTTTTTCAACTCAATTTCATCACCAAAATCTGCCTCAAAATCTGCAGAGAGAAGGCTGCAGGGTAATTGATTTATGAACTCAGGCTGAGAGGCCCCAAAGGGCCCAAGAAGGAAGGCTGCTCTTCCTTAGCTTTGTTTGACTGCATGCTTGTGTGTTTGTTTGGGACACTGGGAGAATATACTGAAGAAATTGTAAACATACATAAAAAGATAACAGATATATGATGGTGATGAATGGCACAATCCAAGAAACCAAAAAGACACTGGATTTACATAACAGCAGATTTGAACACGCAGAAGAAAGAATTAGTGATGTGAAAGACAGTAAATCTGAAATCAAACACATACTAGAATAGATAGATAAAAATATAGAAAAAAACCCAGCAGGGATTTAGGGATTTAACTGACAACACAAAACACACAAACATACACATTATAGGCATCCCAGAAAAGGAAGAGAGGGGAAAGGGAACAGGAGTGTTGAAGGAAATAATGACTGATTATTCCCCAACCCTATTGAGGGAGATGGATGTACATATCCAGGAAGCATAGCACACCCCAAACAGTATCAATCCCAAAAGGCCTACTCCAAGACATATACTTGTCAAAATATCCAGTGCTCAAGATAATGAGAAAATACTCATGACAGCAAGAGAAAAGAGAGCCATCATCTACAAGGGAAGCACAATAAGATTAAGGGGTGATTTCTCATCTGAAACAATGGAGGCAAGAAGACAGTGGTATGACATAGTCAAGGTACTAAAAGAAAACACTTCCAGCCACGAATTCTCTATCCAGGAAAGCTGGCATTCAAAACTGATGGATAGCTCAAAATATTCAAAGATAAACAGAAATTAAGAGAATATGACAATAAGAAACTTGCACTTCAAGAAATACTAAAGAAAGTTCTACAGGTTGAAAGGAAAAAACAGGAAATAGAGAGTTGGAGGACAGTGTAAGAACAACTAAAAAGACAAAAAGAGAAATAAAAACGACATATGACATACATAAACCCAAAGAATATATGGTTAATGTAAGAAATTCATTGACAGTAATAACACTGAATGTTAATGGATTAAACACACCAGTCAAGAGACACAGATTGGCAGGATGGATAAGGAAATATGACTCATCTATAAGTTGTCTACAAGAAACCCACCTTAGACCCAGGGATTCAAGGATGCTGAAAGTTAATGGCTGGAAAACAATTTTACAAGCAAACAATAACAAAAAAAGGGCAAGAGTAGCTATCCTAATATTGGACAAAATAGACTTTAAATGCAAAACTATTGTAAGAGACAAAGATAGACACTATATATTAGTAAAAGGGGTAATCTTTTGAGAAGAGAGAACAATCATAAACATTTATGCACCTAATCATGGTGCCTCAAAATACATGAGGCAAACACTGGAAAAACTAACTGGAGAAATAAATGCCTCTACAATTATATTGGGGGACTTTAATACACTATTTTCACCATTAGAAGGAACATCTAGACAGATTCAATAAAGAAACAAAGACTCTGAATAATACATTAGAGGATCTGGTCCTAATAGACATATAGAGAATGTTGCACCCAAATACAGTGGTATATACATTTTTCTTGAGTGCACATGGATCATACTCCAAGATAGACCACATGCTAGGCCACAGAACAACTGTAAATGAATTCAGAAAGATTGAGATTATACAAAGTAATTTCTCTGACTACAAAGGAATGAAATTGAAAATCACTAAGGGCCAGAAAAACAGATTAGGCACAAAGACATGGAAGCTAAACAATACAATATTATACAAACAGTGGGTCAATGAGGAAATCTCAGAAGAAATCAGAAACCACCTCCAATCGAATGAAAATGACAACACAACATATCAAAACCTATGGAATGCAGCCAAAGCTGTATTGAGAAGGAAATTCATAGCCATAAATGCATATATCAAAAAAGAAGAAAGAGCTAAAATTGAAGACCTAACTGCACATCTGGAGGATTTGGAAAAACAACAACAAAGTAACACCAAAGGAAGTAGAAGCAGAACTAAATGAATTAGAAAACAAGAAAGCACTAGAAAAAATAAACAAAAACAAAAGCTGGTTCTTTGAGAAGACCAATAAAATTGACAAACCCTTAGCCAGACTAACAAGGAAAAGAGAGAGCATATGCAAATACACAAAATAAGGAATGAAGAAGGGGATATCACTACTTATCCCACCAAAATAAAGAGTATCATAAGAAGATACTATGAAAAATTATATGCCAACAAGAATGATAATTTAGAGGAAATGGACAAATTTCTAGAAACTCACAAGCAGCCCTCAGTGATGAAAGAAGAAATTGATGAACTGAACAGTCCAATTAAAAGTAAAGAGATAGACACAGTCATCAAAAAAAAAAAAAAACAACCCAAAAATGTAGAGTCCAGGACCAGATGGCTTCAAAGGTGAATTCTACCAAACATTCCTGAAAGAGCTCACACCAATTCTGCTTAAGTTATTCCAAAAAATAGAAATAGAAAGAGCATTGTCTAACTCATTCTATGATGCCAACATTACCCTAATACCAAAGCCAAAGAAACATAGTTCAAGAAGGGAAATACAGACCAAATTCTCTCATGAACCTAGATGATAAAATCCTGAATAAAATACATGCTACTAGCATTCAACAACATATCAAGATAATTATACACCATGACCAAGTGGGTTTCATCCCAGGCATGCAAGGATGGTTCAACATAAGAAAATCAGTAAATGTAATACACCACATAAACATCTATAGATGCAGAAAAAGCATTTGACAAAATACAGCACTCTTTACTGATAAAAACACTGCAATAGATAGGAATAGAAGGAAACTTTCTGAATATGATAATGGGTATATATGAAAAACACAAAGCTAGCATCATCTTCAATGGTGAAATCCTAAAAGCCTTCCCTCTGAGATTGGGAACAAGACAAGGATGCCCACTATCACCACTCCTATTTAACATTGTCTTAGAAGTAATTGCTCAAGCACTGAGGCAAGAAAAAGAAATAAAAGGCATCCAAATTGGAAAAGTAAAAATATCATTATTTTCAGATGACATGACCCTATACAAAGAAAGGCCTGAGAAATCTACAACAAAGCCTCTAAAACTCATAAAGGAGATCAGTAATGTTGCAGGCTGTAAGATCTAGGCTTAAAAAATCAGTAGCATTTCTGTACACCAATAATGAGCAATCTGAGGTGGAAATCAAGAAAAAAATACCATTTACAATAGTAACTAAAAGAATCAAATTACTAGGAATAAATTTAACTAAAGATGTAAAGGACTTATATACAGAAATCTATACAACACTCTTAAAGGAAATAAAAAAAAGACTTAAATAAATAGAAGAATATTCCCTGTTCATGGATAGGAAGACTAAACATCACCAAGATGTCTATCCTACCCAAAATAATCTACAAATTTAATGCAATTCCAATGAAAATCAACACTGTATTTTTTAAGGAGTTGGAAAAACTAACTGCAAAATTTATTTGGAAGGATAAGAGGCCCAGAATCAACAAAGACATATTGAAAAAGAAAAATGAAGTTGGAGGTATCACTCTACCTGACTTTAAAACATACTACAAAGCTACAGTGGTGAAAATTGCATGGTATTGGCACAAAAATAGACACATTGACCAATGGAACCAAATTAAAAGTTCTGATATCAATCCTCGAATATAAAGCCATCTGATATTAGACAAAGCCACCAAGCCCACTCAGTTGGGAGAGAATGGCCTCTTCAACAAGTGGTGATTGGAGAACTGGATATCCATATCCAAAAGAATAAGAGAGGAACACCATTTCACACCTTATATGAAAGTCAACTCAAAATGGATCAAAGATCTAGATATAAGAGCCAAAACCATAAAGACCTTGGAAAATAATGTAGGGAAGCATCTACAGGATCCTGTAATAGGAAATGGTTTCATGAACTTCACACCCAATGCATGAGCAGCAAAAGAAAAAATAGATAAATGGGATCTCCTCAAATTAAAAACTTTTGCACCTCCAAGGACATTATCAAGAAAATACAAAGGCAGCCTAAACAATGGGAGATAATATTTGGCAACCATATATCTGATAGGAGCCTAATATCCTGCATATATAAAGAAATCCGACAACTTGAAAATAAAAAGACTAACAACCCATTTAAAAAATGGGCAAGTGACCTGAAAAGACCCATCTCCAAGGAAAAAATTCAAATGACTAAAAAGCACATGAAAAAATGCTCAACATCTCTTGCTATTAGAGAAATGCAAATTGAAACTACATTGAGATACCATCTTACACCCATTAGAATGGTGGCTATTAAAAAAACAGCAGTCTACAAATGTTGGAGAGGATGTGAAGGAATGGTAACCCTCATCCACTGCTGGTGGGATTGTGGAATGGACCAGTCACTGTGGAGGACAGTTTGGTGGTTCCTCAAAAAACTATCCATAGATCTTCCATATGATCCAGTGATCCCACTGCTGGATATATACCCAGAAGAACTGACAGCAAAGACACAAACAGATATATGCACACCAATGTTCATACTGGCATTGTTCACTATTGCTGAAAGTTGGAATTAACCCAGGTGCCCATCAACAGGTGAATGGATAAACAAAATGTACATATGTACAATGGAATGTTACTCAGCTGTAAGAAGGAATAAAGTGCTAACACACAGGATAACATGGATGAATCTGGAAGACCTTATTTTGAGTGAAGCAAGCCAGGCATTGAAGGATGAACAGTACATGACCTCATTGATATGAATTAAGTAAATTGATCAGTCTCTGAGAATGATTGTCTGAAAGATAGGTGTACAAGAAAGAGAAAGCGAAGATAAAGTTGTGAGCCATCACCCATAAAGAGGTAATCTATGGTAAAGTGATAGAGGTAGTTGTGAATTGAAAGGATAGGACAGGAGGGTAGTGATGTATTGAGTTGGGTGGTACAGGGTTGACAGGTGGATAGATTGGGAAGGGTGGGTCAGTATCCCCAGGATCCTGAGGGGAGAGATGGCAGAGGGACCAGGTGAACACTTGGGATTTGTGGGTATGTGGTTGAAAGTACAGAGATGGGAGTGCTCTGATGGAAATATGACAAGGAAGTGTCACTGCTTTAGGGTGATGGTTGGGAGGGGCATTTGGGATGGCCACATCTGGAGCAGGCTTATAGGGATTGTGTGAGTGTTCATCCTGTCATAATGTGTTGTATCAGTGGGTGGAGACACACACAATGGGAGGGAAGGAGATGGATTCCAATCTTTGGGAGGACCAATTTGCTCAGAAATAGAAAGGTGGGCATCTCTTAAGAGTGAGGGTGGTTCCTAATAGTGGAGGACAAACCAGTGTGTCATGACCTCTTGTTGCATGTAACTATGAATCTTGTCATCCTAGGAGTCAATCCAGGGGGTCATCATGGGCCCCAGGGGGGGTGGGGAGGGAGGAACAGAATAGATCACAAGGGGTATTTAGTGGTCAGTGGAAATATATTTCATTACCTTACAGTGATGGACACAGGACATGGTAAATATCATCAAAATTTATAAAAGTGTACCATCTAAAATGTAAACCATAGTGTAAACCATTGACAATGTTTAGTAGGTATGTTTCACTAACTGTATATCAGTTATAACAATGCTACCATCCACATACAAAAAGGTTTAAATATGAGGTGAGGAAAGGGGGAGGAGTTTGGGTATATGAGAGTGTCTTGTATTCTGTGTTTGATTTTGCTGTGACCTAAAACTTCTTTGAAAATTAAATGAAAAATAATGAGTCACTGGGGAGTGAAAGGGGAAGGTGCCACGGTACAGAGTGGACACCAGATATTGCAGTGATAAAAGGCAAAAGGTCAAAAATAAATTTAAAAAAATTTTTTCTCATTTTTTTAATAACCCAATCCTTTCATTTTATTTTAGTTTTAGTTTTTTTTTTAAGATTTCATATATTTTATCTCTTACATTTAAACACCATTATTATTTCATTTTCCTATTAATTGTATTTGGCTATTGTATTGGCAGAATCACAGAAGAGTTACAACTGGGGTGGGAGAGGATTGTTGGTGTGGGGTGTCAGGGATGGGAGGTACATGGGAGGAAGTTCACCTGAACATACATAAAAGGTATATAAAATTGTTGAAATGCTCATGGGGTATGGTCACAGTGGGTGAAGAACAACTCAATAAATGAGAGAATACTGAATTTCAATCCTGGAGAGTTCTGCCATATTCTCCAAGGGAGTAGCAACAGTCCTCCAAGTGCAGGGGAAGTGTCTGGCAAAGAGGAATGATCCACTGATGAACTCTTGTTATTGATGCCTAGCCTTATGAGTCTTTGCTCTTGAAATTGAAACTTTGCCTATTGTTATGGGGTTGCTAAGGGTTTCCTCTTGAGAGCCTCCTTGTTGCTCAAATGTGGCCCCTCTCTAAGCCAAACTCAGCATATGAATGCATTATCTCCCTCCCAGCATGGAACATGACTCCCGGGGATGAGCCTCCCTCCCAATGAAGGATTACTAACAAGTGCCAATGGGCAATACAACTGGAAAAAGACCTCGAATAAAAGGGGAAAAGGTAAAGACAAATGAGTTCATATGGCTAAGAAACTTCAAAGTGAGTCGGGAGGTCATCCCTTAGGTAACGCTTAGGCACATCTCAAAAGAACTCATAGGCTTCCAATGTGGATATCACTCCAAACAGAGGGGATCCTGAGGGCTCTGGAGACACCCAGGTCCTATATCAGGGTGGATAGCCCCAGAGTTTTGTGCTTTATCAGTGGGCCTTACTTTGGAATGCTTGCTCCTGAGAGTGACAGAGTTGGAGCCAAATATGTTTCCCTGCACATGGTCCATCTGTCCCTTCTATCCAAACCTATATGTTGTGTCGGATTTTGTAGGTGTGCTTCCAGAGACTGGAGTCTTTGTGCTGTCCATGTGCCAGCTGGGCCTGGAATCTCGGTGGAGCTACAACTCCTACTCTACAGCTCAATGGACTCACCCTGGATACCTGGTGGGGCGATGATGGTGGACAATGGCCATCCCAGGGAATGGAGAGAGTCTACAGCTGCAGGCAAGGTAATCCCATCCATCTTATCCATGGGATATAAGCCCCCTCTCACTTGTAGGTGGAGTGGACATCACAATCTCAGACTTCTCAGGACTGGGAGAAGAGCTATGGACTAGAGTGGACTTGTTGGTATTCTGTTATAGACATTGTGATTCGTGCAATGGAAGTAATGACAACATTAATGTTGAGCCAGTGACCACCGGACGCTTTGTGGGCAGGGAGAGGGAAAAAGTTGTAATACAGGGGCTTTTCGGGACTTGGGACTTATCCTGAGTGACATTGCAATGACAGATAGAGTCCATTTTATATTATCATATAACATGCAGAACTGTGTGGGAGAGAGTATAGTCTACAATGTGAACTATGGTCCATGATTAGTGGCAAAGCCCCAAGATGTGTATATCTATTGCAGGTAATGTGCCACTCTAATGAAAGATGTTTATGTGGGAGGTTGTGGGAGGAGTGGGAGGTGGGGCACATGGGAATCCCTACAATATTTGTGTAACATTTATGTAATCTAAGGATCTTTAAAAAAAATTATTAAAAGAAAAATAACAAGGGCCTGGCATAATAGTCTGTCTTCCTTCACTAGACATTGTCCTTGAACTCAGGGGACTCTTGCTGTCCTATTAAAGAATTTAGCAGAGCTCCATAGGGTGAGAATTCAATATTCTTTCAGTTATTGTTTGGAACTCCACCCACTGAGACAATGTCCCATGAGCATGTAAACATATTCATGTCTCTTAGAGGCATGCCCCAAGTGAATCCCTTCCCATACATCCCTCATCATTGATACCCCACACCAGTGATCCTCCCCACCACTTCTGTGACCTTTCTGTCATCTAAAACCTCTCCAATTTTTTTCTTATTAATTTTATTTGGTTATTTTGTTGATCAAATCCTTTTTTTTGTGTGTGCATCAATTGATATGTTAATATGATTTTTTTCTTTTACAGCCTTTTAAAAGAAAGATTATATTGATTGTTTTCCATAAATGGAACCAGCTTTGTGTATGTAGAATAAAGCCTCCTGAGCATTACATATTTTATACATTGTATTTATGAGTTTCCTATATTGTTAGATTATAAGTGTTATTGGTCATTTGACAAAATATATTTTTCTTTACTTTTTTTTCTTTCCTTTTCTTATTTTGGTATCTGATTAATACTGACCTCATAAAAAATCTGCATTAGTTCTTATTTGAAATTTTGTTAGAATTCTTCAGTGAACCATCGTGTCCTCATAATTTCTTTTTGAGCTTTTTAAACAATGAATTAAATTTATTTCATGGTTGTGGGACCATTCATATTATCTATTTCATTTTGATTGAGATTTTTAGTTTGTAGTTTTCAGTAATTCAGTCATTTTTTCCTAAATTGCGCAATATATAAGCATAAAATTTTCATATTATTTTTTTAATGGCTGAATGATCAGTAGTCATACACCTTATTGGTGGGAACAGGAATTTTAAGCCTACAAAGATGAAAAGGCTTTCTGGATTGTGTGGCTTTGTCATGTTATCATCCCTCTTGATGGTACCTCCCGGATAATCTGGTGTTTCTGAATGGAGAAAGGAAAAGAGACCTCTCACACACAAAAAAACTGTTTCTGTGGTGATGATCCTCTTGCTGGTGCTTTCCAGCAGCCTTGGCACTTCTAGTTGGGAAACTGGCATCTCAGATTTAACAGAGAAAAAGAACGCTACCCCTGGCTATTTATTTTAAGTGAGCCTTCCCATATATCCCCCATGCCAATGGTGCTGTACTCACCCTGTATAGTTTGTAAGATTCTCATTAAATTCCGGGAGGATTAGCCTACCTGGGCTCTGTTTTTTTTTTTTTTTTTAGGTTGAGGCTCAGAAAATACTCGGTTTGGGTCTTGGTTTCCTTCAAGAATAAGAGGACCAAAAGGTTCTGGAGTCCCAAACCAGTTTGCCTTCATACCACTTTTCATAGTTCTCCTTTGGTTGTCTCTTGTGTTATTTCCAGGGTTCATAGTTGTACATAGGAGAGAGGACCAGGGAGAAATGGGACATCACCTTTTCCCTGTTCCTGTCAATTCTAAGTTTTTCAAGATGTTTTATATTTTTCTTCATATGGGTTTTAGTCATTTCTTGCTAAGTTAATTTTATCATTCTTTGTTGCTATTTTAAATGGGGTTTGCACATACATTATATCTTGAGGCTAATATAGTTATAGGAATGTAACTAATTTTTGCATATTACTTTTTGCTGGACTGTTGAATGGTCAGCACCTTGCTTGCTACCTCAAACTGTTGGCACCCAGCTCACTGTGTCAAACTGTTAGTCAGAAAGAAGACACCTAAAGTATATCAAGCTATTCCAATATAGGTGTCAGTATCACCAGCAAAAGCATGGCTTACACTAGCTTTGATGGAGAAATGTTTACTGTCATAGAGAGGAAACAGAGCAAGGTGAGATTCACCAAAGGGCATCTCTTCCCCATGGCCAAGGGATCCCAATCTGTGGCTGTTACATGTTTATTTGATCTATGCATGCCCTTGTTTTGCCATATTGGAAATAATCATAATGGAAGTACACTGCTAACTTCCCATGAGGGACAGATGCCATAAAGTGTGAGTACTTTGGCCAGACTGCCCCAGTGAATGTTTACATATATGTGGGAGAGCAGGAGAAAGAATGTGCTGGGACATCCCCATCTGGTAAGCTTTTTATTTTATCTCTAGGCAATCCCAAGAAGGGAGTCACCCCACATTCATCAACTACTTGAGGCATGAGGTTAACAGGCTTTATTTGTGGGTCTCAGGGAATGACAGCAGGCTGCACTGAGTCCACAGTTTTGTATCCTGCTGCCTTGTTGAGTTCTTTAATTATGTGGATTATTCTCACTGATTCATGGCATATTCATTTAGAGTGCAAGTAAGAGAGCTCAACAAGCAATGGGGAGCATGAATGATTTAAGGAGTCACATTCTGTTCACATTTCCTTTCCTGTATGTTTCCCCAAGGTATTTCTGTCATGTTTTAAAAGCCTACATGTGGTGGCTGAGTACATGGTATGTACAAATACAGTCAGAAGTAAAAAATACCCCTTCCAATTCATTACTCTTCTCTATTTTCCATCAAGCCTTATTTGATGTTGTAGGTGGGTTATAAAGGAGCCAGAGTTGCAATTTGCAGCATGGACTTTTATACAGTGTCTCTTGCTTGTCCAAAGGATTTGAGAAAAACCTGAAGGATCTGGTGTTAAACAATTGCAGGAGGGCCAGAGAAACTGTGAGTGAGTGAGAGCTCTCTATATTATCCTGTTTCTGTTTGGGTGGATGAGATCATTTCTCTTTATCCTCTTCTGAGGCCTGATTTTTAAGTTGATTTTGAGAGAGAAGCTTACATGACTCAGGACTGAGGTGGACTATACCCTAACTGAAGTAAACTTATCAAAATGTCTTATTTACAATGTGTTCACACCCACAGCAATAGATTTAGTTTAAGTACATATTTTTCTGTGGGTCCATACAGTTTCAAACTTTCTCATGCTTTTATTCATGCTTTGTAATCTGAGGAGTTTAAGCATGTTAGGTACACCACATGTGACCTTTTCATAAGTTTCTTCTGTTTTTATTTGGACAAAAGGATGCACAAGTGGCAGAATATAGGAGGGAAGAAAGATTGAGATCAGGGTTCTTCCACCCTGCTTCGTCAACACTTCTCCAGAAGCCACTGTGCTCCAACAAAATTATAAACCTGAATTTAAGCATCCCCTCACATTTATCACAGGGATATAGGAAGTTATTTCTTTTTATTGCTTTCAATTCCACATTGTTGCTAGTCTCTGTTTGTCTGGATATTACAGGTTGTTTCCTTTAAGTCTAACCACACCCAGGTAATTAATCTATTCAGTAACATATATTCATTTGAACAATTTCAGTTGGATTCTTAGAGGGAAATACAGTAGCTAACCGAGAATTGGGATCAAGATAGAGACCTCTCCTGAAGGAAAGTTATGATAAAATAACTACATGGTCATGGGAATGATCCAGTAGACATTGATATAGATTTCAGAGGGGACCATTGCAGAAATGGTGAGACCAGATGGATCTCTTGGTAGGGATGCCCTGCTTGAGGGGATTATTCTTAGAAACATGGTGTCCCTATCTCTAAGTCTTTTGAAAACATCAAGGCTTATATCTCAAGGGATAAGAGATGACAGTTAAAAAAAAAGGTTTGAGTAAAAATTGTCTCTAGTGAAACAGGGTTCTCAATTACCCGGGTTTTGTTTCCTCCACTCAATACCTACCGTGTTTTAGGTTCCACTAATTTTCAGTACCTAATTTCCTCAGTTCTACATTTGTTTGAGATGATTCAACCTCATTTAACAAAACCCGACTAGTCTGGCTCAATAAATGAGGTAATTATTTTTCATCTAACACCAGAATAACTAGTATGAGACCCCAGAGGCTTAGTGCTAATTCTACATTTTTCCCAGTTTACAGAAAGATAGTGGTGATTGGCCAAAGGTCAAAAGAAAAAACATGTCAGCAATGATAGAATGATAGCGACAGTAGCATTAACTCCCACGCAGAATCTACTCCTCTCGCAATTTAACAAGTAAATTATTTTCCTAGAATCTAGGATATATTTGATTTCCCATGCACCTTTGTTGCTTAATATGTCCACATGGCCATTTTCTGAATAATGCATGTAAACAAATTAGCCTTTATGAAGATTTTAAATAGAGGATGTATGACATTCTTTTTCATTGCTACTGAATGAAAAATAGACTTATAGACTGGAACAGGGCAGCCTTCTTTGGCAATGAGGTGACCTTAAGGAAGGTGCTTATGCATGTGTTGCACAACAATTTTGAAGAAATTGATTTTATTATACCATGGGCCAATAAAATAACCCAGGATTCACTGAATCTGAGAAATATATTTACTTCTAAGACATCATTATTTTATTATCTATTACTCTAGGGCAAATCTAATTTTTACAGTAATGTATTGCTTTACATTAAAATGGAGGAGAGCTCCTAGAAACTATGCACCATAGAAGTATGTCATATGGCCACTACTCCCACTGAGATCCTGAGGAATAAATATTTATTTTTAGACCAGAGATATTGATGACCTGAAAAAATCAAGAACCTAACAATAAGGTGAATCACTACTGAGTGTGCTAAGGGAAGTGACACCAAAGGTATCTATCAAAAGCCCATGGTACAGAAGCATGTAGTCATTTAGTATTGTTTATGAATTCCAAAAATAGATATTGGATTGTGAATGTGTTAAGTTGAGAGGTTTCACTTTTACTTGATTAAATTATATTTCAGGCTTTGATCTGACCACATCAATAGGATGTTGAGAACCCATCCTCTTGGTGGGCATGGACTCAGAAAAAATGATATGTCAGAGGAGAGAGTTTGAGTTTTGATGCTAGAGCCCCTGGAAGTAAACACACAACAGAGTAATAAAGATAGCTCCATAGATATGGCAGAGGCCCCAGTAAGAGAGAGAGCCTGGTGGTATACAGCTGACCTTGTGGAGAGACCAGAGCAGCTGAGCCTGGAAATAATCAAGCCCTGGGAAGAGAGACAATGCCTTATGCCAGCCTACAGCTGACATTGGAAAGAGCTGGGACCACAGAGCCTTAAGAGGAAGAAGGAACCATTATAGACATTGTCCACCATCTTGCTCCAACACGTGGCCAATGACTTTGGATGAGAAAGTACCTCTTGTGGTACCTTGAGTTGAACTTTTTAGGGTCTTATGACTGTAATCTTCTACCCCAAACAAATACATTTTATAAAAGCCAACAGGTGTCTGGTACTTTGCATCAGCACCCCTTTGGCTGACTAATAAAGAGCAGATGTGGCTCAAGCATTTGGGTGCCTGCCTCCCACATGGGAGGTCCTGGGTTTGGTTCCCAGGGTCTCCTAAAGAAAAAGAATAAGAGCTGATGCAATGGGCTGGCACGGCAAGATGATGCAATGAGGAGACACAATGAAAGACATAACAATAGACTCAACAGGCAGGGAACAGATGTGGCTTAAGTGATTCTGAGTTTGGTTCCTGGTGCCTCCTAAAAGAAGATGAGCAGACACAGAGAGTGAAAACAATGAGGACAGGGAGAAATAAATGAATCTTTTAAAAAGAAATCCCATGGTAAACCATATACTTTATTTTGAATAGATAGAAGTAGTCCATTTCAAGTCAGACAAAACCCAATTGTTCCATTCAATATTATATTGGAAACCATTGCAATGTACAAAGTGAAGTTGGACAAACAGGAGATAAGGGAAACGTTTGGTAAGGAAGAAATTTAAATACTTATTTTCACATTTGTTATGGAGAATCCAATAAGGGACACAAGTAAACTAATCAAAACTAATCAGATATTTTATTTAATTGGCTGGGTATATGAAAATTTTTAAAGATCAAAATGTTTTTATATATTAATCACAATATTAAACATTTAAGAAATTTAATAAACACAATCTATAAAATATGCAAATATAAATATAACATAAATGGTGCAAGAACTCTATAGACTAGCTTACAAATATTTAATGGATATGTAAGATGAAAATAAATTTGGGACAGTCAATTCTTATTATTTGTGGTGATTATGTTCCATAAAGTCACCATGGACACTGAATTAGTGAATATTGGGCCATTACTCCTAGGGTAAATTCAGGGTAAGATTGATGTGAGCTTTTATGCACAACATTTTAGTCAACAGAAAAATTCATAAATATTTTTGTGTGTTTCTGCTTAAAGAAACTGTATTTAATATGTACATATATATATATATTTATTTACATTGAATTCATTACCAGCAGCACTATAACTCATGCCTGATAAAAGCTTACTTAATATTGATTTTGAATATAAAGACCTGTAAGATAAGCTTACTATATAAATCCTGAATATTCTTTTATGGTATATAAACATTTTAATGATTTTTTTCTGTATAATAATTTATCAATGGCATTTGTATTTTTTTCTTTTGTTGCAGATTAGATTGAAAAACACTAGATTCTAGATAAATGAAAAGAAATTCTAGTAAATTATATGGTTCTATTTCTTTTACCTTGTGTTTTAGTTTCGCAGCCTGCTAACACAAATATCATGAAAGAGGTTGACTTAAACAATGGAAATTTTTTAACTTTTAGTTTTGAAGTTAAAACAAATCAAAGTTGTCATCATGGAAATCCTTTTCCCTAAAGACTGTGGCATTCTGGGACTGGCTACCAGCCATCCTTGGTCCTTAGTTTGTCATATGGCAAAGCACATGGAGGCATCTTCTGGTATCACCTTCATGTCTGGGTTCTGCTTATGTTGTAAGCTGTTGGCTGTTCTCTATGTGGCTTTTCTTTATGACTTTGTGAATTTCATTCTTCTTATAAAGGACCACTGTAACAGGAGCAAGACCCATCGTGATTGAGTTGGTCCACACCTTAGCTGAAGTAATCACATCAAAAGTTTTAACTTTAGGAGCATGTACTTCTGTGGTACATACAGTTCCAAATCACCACACTCCACACTCTGGACCCCAAACAGACTTGTTTTTTCTACAAGCAAAATGTGTGCATTTTATCACAACATTCCAAAAGCCTTAAGTCATTTAGATGCAGTGCTATTTACAAAGTCTCCTCAAAATTGGCTATGGATGTTTTCTGTACTGGGGCACCTTTCCACTCTGTGAAACTTAGAGAACAATTTATCTGCTTCCAATATATAAAGGTCAGATAAGCATAGGTTAAACATTCCATCCCCATAAGGATAAATTGAAGCAAAACAGGGGTCACAGTTCCCAAATAATTCCAAAATACAGCAAAACATCCTCCATTAGAATTCAAGATGTGAGAATAATCTATAGATAGATGCATTGTCCTTCAGGGATGATGGAGTGACAGTCCACCCTTCTAAGTGCTTCACTGCAGCTTTAAACTTGAAATCTGGAGTAAAGGCTCCACCCACTCCAAGTTATGGGGAAGCAGTACTTTCTCTTAACAAGGGTCAGTAGGCCCACCCACTCAAAGTTCAAGGACAGACCCACACTTTCCACACACATGGGCTCAATCCTAGCAAAAGCATATCTTTAGAGTGCAGACCTCAGCTTCCATGGTTCTGCCCTTGTAGTCATACTTCCTTAAATTTGTCCTTCTTCTGTCCCTTTTTGTTCAGGCTGACAATGGTTAGTTTCATACAATTTATGAAAAAACAAAACAAAACAAAAACAACTTGTTCACAGGGATCCAAACCATCAGACAATTGGACATTCCATAGATATTTTCTACATAACTTCATTTCCAATCTTAACTATCCTGAAATATCTGACTGGTTCCGTGTTTAGATAAAACCTGACATGGAACACTATTATCTAAAGACTACTTTCTGGAAGCTCAGAATTTTCCAAATCTTTAATTTCTGGTTTCTTGTTACCCAGGAGTTGAGTTCTTAGCTTATCCCTTTCCACTCTCATTTAGTATAGCCTGCATGGAGAAATCAGGTTGTACTTTCAATACTTAGCTTGGAAATCTGTTTGGCTAAGTACCCAAGTTCATTATTTTTAAGGTCTTCCTTCCACCTGACATCAGAACTAAATTTCACCAAATTATCTGCTACTTTAAAACAAGGATTCCTTTCCTTAAGTATCCAATAACACATTCATCATTTTCTTCTAAGACCTTGTTTGAAGTAAATTTAGCATCCTTATTTCTACCAACAGTCTCTTCAAAACAATCTAGAACTTTTCTATCAATCACCTCACAATTCTTCCCGTCTCTAAACATTACCCAATTCTAAAGCCATTTCCACATTTTTGGATAACAGCAACCCACTCCCATTTCCTAAATATGGTTTAATTTCCTATACTACTTAAGCATAAAACATATTATGGGTCAGGTTAAATAAGGGAGATTTATTTGCTTACATTTATTTCTTTTGTTTCTTTAAAGGTTACACTTATTATTTATTTATTTATTTATTTATTTATTTATTTATTTATTCTTTTTTGTTTTTAAGAAGATTTAGATAGCATAAATGTTACAATAAAATATATGGGATTCCCATATGCTACACCCATCCTCCCTCCCACACTTTTCCACTTTAACAACAACTTTAAGTAGTGTGCTACATTTGTTATGATTGATAGACACATATCGAAGCATTGCTACTAACTGTGGACTATAGTTTACATTACAGTTTATAATCTGTCCTGCACAATTTTGTATGTTATAACAAAATATATACTGGCCTGTATCTGTCATTGCAATGTCATGTAGGACAATACCAATGCCCTGAAAATGCCCCCATATTACACCTATTCTTCCCTCTCCTTCCCTTCAGAAACTCCGGTGGCCAATGCCTTTATATCAATGGTAAAAGTTCTTCGATTGCTGAAATAATAAGTCTATAATAGAATAATAAGTCTAATTTAGTCCATTGTTCATTCCACAGTCTTGAGGATTTGGGGATGGTGATGTCTACTCTCCTTCTAATCGAGATGTGGCTTAAATTCTATGGGGCTGATGGACAGAACTATCTAGCCTGTAGTTGCAGACACTGTCTGTTCTTTGGGATGGGCATTGCCCATCATCTTCTCATTGTTAGTTCGCCTGGGTGAGTCCAATGAACAGGAGAGTAGATGTTGCAACTTTCCTGGGATTCTGAGCTCAACTGGCACATGAATGGACCAAAGATTTAAGGCCCTGGGACATATATTTAACAAGTATAATGCTAATTATAAGTTCACATAGAAGGGGCAGAAAAGCCATTTGTAGGGAAACTATAAATGAGTCTAACTTTGTTACACAGGGGAGCATAAATTCCAAAGTAAAGCCCACTTACATGTTTCTGATGCTAAAAGAAAGACCAAATGAAGGTATCATCAAGTTGATGCTTTCTAACAAAAGACTGGCACTGTAGGGCTAGATACTGGAGATTCTTAGTTCTTAGATTGTCACATCACAATGCATATGACAGCCTCTCCTGACCTCTGTGCTCAGAATTCTGAGTTTCATTGATTTCAGCTTCTTACATCTGTTGCTTATTTTCTTCTCTCCCACTGCTTTAAAATACTCTAGTAATAGAATTAAGATGTATTGTGGTGGACCACACTGTTTTAACTGAAGTATCTTCATTAAAATTTCCTACTTACAATGGGTTCACACCAACAGGAATGGATTATATTTAAAAATGTGTTTTTATGGAGTACATACAACATCAAATCACCATCCTTATTGAAATGGTATTTGTTATATAATTAATTTTCATTTAGAAAGGGTGGTTTGGATCTAGTTTCATCATTATATTGTATCCCAAAGAGATAGCTAGTTATCCATTTCTTTCATCTTATTTAGTTTTCTCTCAACTGTAGCTGTATTTTCATGACTACATATTTAAAGTACATTTTAAGATTTACTACCAAAAACTGTTCTTCACTAAAGAGCACTATCAGTTTTTTTTTTTTAATGTTCATATGATTTTCCCATAGAAACTTAGCAAGATATAATAAAGTTAAAAAATCCAAGTGGTATTTGTGAATTGCACTGAATTTATATAGGGGTTAAATAATTGATTCAAAGATTTTTTTAAATTAACAATTTTATTTCAAGTTCACAAAAATAAAAAAACAGAAATTGGCAGCTCATCAATTACAAAAAAAAAAATAATCCTAAAAATGTTCTTTCTCAGGCATTTTATCTCATCTAATTCCAACTGCTAGATTAATTGTTATTTTAATGTTCAGGAAGATGAACACAAATTATTTAAATAACATAGTCAAGGTCTCTTTATTAATGAAAAAGATTGAAGAAGAGAAGAAAAGCTTAATTGTATTCATATATCACAAAACCAAACCCATATTCTTTTTTATCTTAGAATTAATATATTGCATACTTTCCTTTCGCTATAGAAACATTACAATGCTGTACTTAACTATAGTCCGTAAATTATATAGTTATATTTTTCCATGTATCACCACGCTCTTAACAAGCTGAAGTAGAACACGCCTGTATTTATATTATTACCCACAAATTTCATCTACATCCAAAATCATTGTTATACAGGCCCAATATCATCCTCCAGCTGTCCTCCAAGTAGCATTTTTCTTCCTAGACCACTCGTTTCAACCAAAAAGGCATCCATAAAACAAATGATTGTTACATTCATTATAATGTGTTACCATCAAGTCCAACCATTATCACATATTTGTATTTAACCTTATTAAACAGTCTACATACATTCATCATCTTCTCCCCCTTCTCTTCCCACATTCCATCTCCTACTAACCTAGACTTCATAGTCCAACCCCACAAGCCTACTCATTGCATTTAGTTCATATCAGTGCGACCATACAATATTTGTCCTCTTGTGTCTGGCTTATTTCACTCAACATAACATCCTCAAGGTTTTTCCATGTTGTCATGTGCTTCCCAATAGATTTCTTCTTACGTTTGAATAATATCCCATCATATGAATATACCACATCTTGTTTACCCATTCAATGGTTGTTTTCATCTTTTGGCAATTGTGATTATTGCCACTATGCATATTGGCATGAAAATGTCTGTTTGTATCCTTGCTTTTAGTTCTTCTGGATATATCTCTAAGAGTGGAATTGCTGAATCATATGCAGGTTGTATATTTAGTTTCCTGAGGAACTTCCAGATCATCTTTGACAGAGTTTGCATTTTTTAACACATACACCAGTGGAACCTCTGGTAACCACTCTTTATATCAATGTTACATGGTGTTCCATTACTACAATATTAGTATATTTACTTTGTCCATGGTTGCATTCCTCCCTTACGTTTGTTTATTCTTCAACCTTGAGGACTTTGGGATGGTAATGCCTCCTCTGCTTCAAATCTTTTACTTTCTTGGAAAAGTCTTTTGAATAACAAAAATAATTTTGAATCAGTCCCTTTTACTGAATTTTTCTTTTGTTGCTCATGCTTTGGGTGTAAAGTCTAAGATTCTACCACCAACCACAAGGTCTTTAAGATATTTCTACACATTTCCTTCTAAGAATTTTTTGGTTCTAGTTTTTATATTTAGATCTTTGATCCATTTTGAATTAAGTTTAGTATAAGGTTGAGATAAGGGTCCTTTTTTTTTTTTCTTTTAGATATGGATATCCAGTTTTCCTAGTGCCATTTGTTGAATATGTTCAGTGGGTTTACCAATCTTGTTAAAGATCACTTGACCAAAGATATGAGGATCTATTTTCAAACACTCCTTTCTATCCTATTGGTCAATCTATCTTTATGCCAGTACCATGCTATTTTTAACACTGTAGGTAGGCAATATGTTTAAAAGTCTGGAATTGAGAGTCCTCCAATTTTTTCTTCTTTTTAAAGATATTTTTGGCTACTTGGGGGATTTTACTCTACCAGATAAATTTGATACTTCACTTTTCCAATTCTGCAAAGAAAAATATTGGAATTTTTTTTAGGATTGCATTAAATCTGTAGACAAGTTTGGGTAGAATTGACATATTAATGATATTTAGGCATCCAACTCAAGTATATGGTATAACCTTCCATTTATTTGGATCCATGGTTTCTTTTAGCAATGTTTTATAGTTTTCTGAATATAGGTTTTTACCTTTTTGGCTAAATTTATTACAAAATATTTGATTCTTTTCATCGCAATTGCAAATGAAAACTTTCTTCTGCCTCCTCCTCAGATTGCTCATTAGTAATGTATAAAAATGCTATTAATTTTTGTGTATTAATATTGTATCTGACAACTTTAGTTAAATTGTCTATGGATTCTAATAGTTTTATTGTGGATTTATTTAGATATTCTAAGTATAAGATCATATCTTCAGTGAATATCTAAATTTTACTTCTTCCTTTCCTATTTGGGTGCATTTTATTTCTTTTTCTTGCCTATTTGCATTAGCTAGAACATCTATCACAGTATTGTATAAGAATGGGAAGAGTGAGCATCCTTGTCTTTTTCCTGATCTCAGTGGGAAAGCTTTCAGTCTTTCACCATTATTTACAATTTTAGCTGTGTTTTTCATATATACATTTTATCATATTGAGAAAGTTTCCTTCTATGCCTAAGTTTCAGAGTGATTTTTATCAAGAAAGGAGATTGTATTTAGTCAAATGTCTTTTCTGCATCACTTGAAATAATCATGTGATTTTTCTTATTCAATTTTTCAATATGAGTTATTACACAGATTGATTTTTTTATGTTGAATCACCCTTGCATTCTGGTATAAAACTCACATGATCATAATGTATAGTTTTTTTGACATGTTTTTAGATTCAGTAGCAATTATTTTATTGAAGATTTTTGCATCCATATTCAATAAACAAATGTGTCTGTAAATTTTGTTTTTCATAATGTCTTTATTTGGCTTTGGTATTAGAGTGATGTTAGCTTTATAGAATATGATCGGTCTTATTCCTTGCTTTTCAATGTTTGGAAGACTGAGCAAAATTGTTATTGGATCTTCTTTAAATGATTGATATAATTCATATATGAAACCATCTAGACCTGGACTTTTCATTTTGGAGAGTTTTTTCCTTTATTTTTAAAGAAGCTGTAGATTACATAAATGTTACATCAAAAATATACCCCACTCCTTCCCCTTCCCACACTTTCTCCCATTAACAACATCATTCTTTAGTGTGGTATACTTGTTACAATTGATGAATACATATTGAATCATTGCTATTAACCATGGTCTATAGTTTAGATTTTGATTTACACTTTGCACTTCACAATTTCATAGCTTTTGACAAAATGTATAATTACTTGTATCCATCATTGCAATGTAACACAGAACAATACAATGTCCCAGAAATGCCCCTTGCTACACCTATTCTTCCCTCTCCTTCCACTCAGAACATCTGGTGGCTACTGCCTTTATATCAATGTTACAAGTCCTTCCATTACTATAATAATAATTCTACTTTAGTCCATATTTGCATTTCCCCCTTATGTTTGTTCTTTCTTCAATCTTGAGGATTTGTGATCGTGAACTGTTTTTGATTGAGAGGGTACGTAGATTTGATGGGGCAGATGGATGGAACTGTCTGACTTGCAGTTGCAGATACTTTTTGTTTTGGGGAAGGGTGTTGTCCATCATTATCTTTGTTAGTTGTCCTGCGTGTGTCCAATGAACTGGAGAGTAGGTGTTGACTGCATCTCTGCTGATATTTGGGGCTCAACCTTAATATTAACGGTCAGAATATTTAAGTATCTGGGACAGATATTTAACAGGTATAGTGCCAATTATAAGTTCAAATAAAAGGAGCCAAGAAGCATGTATAGGTGAATTATACATTAGTCTAAATGTGTTATGTTCTAGAGATAGGTTATCATATATTCCAAGGTATGGCCCACCAATGGGGTGGTGATTGCCCTGCTACAGAGTCTAGATGTCTCCAGAATCCTCAGGAGCATGCCTGCTTGAAGCACTGTTTACTGTGGAAGTCAATGAAATCCTGCTGAGATGTGCATAAGTTTAACCTCTAGAATGATCTCCCAACTAACTTAGAAATCTCTTAGCTATAAAAACTCTTTGTATTTAATATTTCCCCCTTTGGGTCAAGGTCTTTTTCCAAATGCATCACTAGTGGGCACTAGATAATATTCCCTTGGTGCCAGAGGGGTTCATCCCCAGGATTCATGTCCCATGCTGGGGGGAAGGTAGTGAGTTTATATGTTGAGTTTGGCTTAGAGAGAGGCCACGTTTGAACAAGGAAGCTTTCAGGTGGTAATTCTTAGGCAATATATTTTACTAGCCCAAGTTTCAATTTCACAAGAACAAAGTTCATAAGTATAAACATCAATTTCAAAGGCCTCATGGTTTTGCTGTCCTCTTCATTAGGGAAGTTCCATTTTCTCGAAAGATTCTTACCACTCTATTAGGGAATGTAGCAGAGCTCCCCAGGATGTGAATTCAATCTTCCATCTATTGTTGTGTGTGTGTCCACCCACTGAGACAACACCCCATGACCCCTTGAACACATTCATATTCTATATAGGCATACTTCAGGTGGACCCCTTCCCACTATCCCTCCAGCAAGACACCCCACACCCATGATTCTCCACTGCTACAGCTGCAACCCTTCTGCAATCTAAAACTTCCCCCGAAACAAAACCAAAAATAAAATGATATTTAAAAACATTTTATTGCATTGTGCCTTTCATCACTGTAAGATCTGTTTTCTTTTATGTATATTGATGATTTCTCTTGTATATTCCCCTAGTGTATTTTTTCCACTTTATTTTAAAAAGCTTTAGGTTACAGATAAGTCACATAGAAAATATAGTGGATTCCCAAATACCCAACCCCTCCCCCTCTGAGATCAGGGAGTTCAAATTATTAGCATTCAGTGTTACTACTATAAAGGCATTACTTACTTTGTCCATATTATCCTTTGGCTTTCTGTTGTCATACCTTACTATTTTCTGCTTTCAAACCTGAATGATAGTTTTTCTGAGTAAAGAACCCTTGGCTGGTTGTTTTTCTCTTTCAATATCTTAAATATATTGTACCACTGCCTTCTTGCCTCCACAGTTTCTGAAGAGAGATTAGCACTTAGCCTTATAAAGTCTCGCTTGTAAATAATGTTTCTTTTTTTTTTTTTCTGTTCTCAAAATCCTCTATTTTTGGCCTTTGACAATCTGAATAGTTATTTTGGAGTAGGTCTATTAGGATTTATTCTGTTTTCTGTATGTTATCCTTCTTGAACATTTATATTCATATCTTTCATAAAGATTGGAAAATTGGGAAGCGGCTGTGGCTCAATCAGTAGGGCTCCCGTTTACCATATGGGAGGCCCCGGGTTCGGTTCCCAAGGCCTCCTGGTGAAGGCAAGCCTGCCCGCGCGGCATGGTTAGCTGACCCAGCGAGCACAAGCAGCAAGGGGGGGATAAATGAATAAATAAATAAAATCTTTAAAAAAAAAAAAAAAAGATTGGAAAATTTTTCATTTCAAATCTGCTGTTATATGCATCTATGGATTTTTCATCCCAAAAAAATGTGTCTTTCATTCCTATAAACTCTGTTACCTTCCTTTTCTAGGCTTTCAAAAATTTCTTTATGCTCACACAGAGAATCACCTTAATATCCTTTATCATTTTAATCATATTTTTCTTCATGTCCTTAAATTGATTAAGGAGGTTTCTTAAAGCATCATTTATTAGTTGACTTAAATCCTAAATCTTATCTAGATTCTTGGCTTTTTCCTTTTACTGGGACATATCTTTATGTTTATTACTGTGGATTATTATACTTTGTTGATTCCTAAGCATCTACTCTTGTTCATGATTTTGCTTTGTTGGTCAATTTCTCTTTCTTGCCTAGTGATTTTATTTCATAGTTACTCTTTTATTTTAGTTTATTTTTTCCATTGGATTATATATTCTTATTTTATTTTTAAAACAAATTAATTTTATTAATACACATTAATAAAGCATACAATCATGTGTAAAGCATACACATATTAATAAAGCATACAATCAATAGTATTTGGTATAATCAAAGTTCTGCCTTCATAATTTCAATCCTTATTAGAGCATTTTCATTATTTCAATAACAATAATAATAAACAAAAACCAGACAAACAAACAATAAAATTCCTCACCTACCAATCTCTCTCTGTTTCCCCTGTACATAGATGCTATTTCTGGCTATTCTTAACAATTATTTATAAAAGTCATTGATTATACACTTTGGAAAGAGCATATGTTATGTGAATATAATTTTTAAATAAAACTTTAATATTGCCCTGTTTAGTACTCAAAACTGTGTCAGGTAGCCACTAATGGGGTCCATCCAGGTCTGCCATGGCAAGGAAACAATCAGGAGATACCAGTCTGTCTTACTTCACTTTCCCAGCTGGCCAGCAAATGGTACTCCTGAGAAACCTTCCAGAAAGTTGTCATTCAATTTCAACTACTTCTTCTGAGCTCATGAGTTATGGTAGTTATATTCATGGAAGAGAAATCACAGTCAGCCCTCTGCTGCACCCTTTCTCTTCTCATGGAGGAATCTCTCTTCTCCTCTAGGTTGGCTGCTCAGCTGTAGGTCTTTCTGAGGCCATTTGCCTGTATGTTGGGGCATTCCCAGCCAAACCTTATCAACTCATGGTTTTCCCTTTGGCCTCTCTGTCTTTGTGTCCCCAGTCCCTCCTGGAGGATTCATGTCACACTTTCCTGGCCTGAATGTGCCCCCAAAGAGGCTTCCTCAGGATACTTTTATGTCCTCTCCCTTATTTTTTCAAAAGAGTTGCCCCTGCCTGAATTACTCCAATGCCATCTTGGATCAACTCTGAAGATGTTTTCCTTGTTTTAGCTGTTTAAATTTATGTCTCGCCATTATTATTGCATGTTTTCCCAATTACATATACTCAGAAATCCATTGATTTATAATAATTTTTAAAAAGGAACTAAAATTACCTTCTAGCACCAAGTTTGTTTTACTTCTCTGAAAATGTACTCTATCTTAAAACAGGAGAACAAGAATTACACAATAATTAAATATTTTTCTGTAGAACTAATTCATATCCCCTTAAAAGCATTTGGAATGGGATTGCAGGGAGCATCTACATTGTGAGGAGTATATTCAAATTAGCTATTTGAACAAGTACAATTCATGGCACATTTTATATCTCTCCATTGATTTCCCTCTTTATTTTTATTTTTTAAAGATTTATTTATTTACTTTTATCCATTTTTAAACCCCCCTCCCCCATTTTTGCTGTTTTTGTGTACATTTGCTGAACAATTCTCTGTGTCTGTTTTCTTCCCTCTCTTCTTATCCTTCTCCTCCTGTTTTCACCAGGATTTGATCCTGGGAAACTCCGATGCATGAGAGAGGAATTCTGCCACTTGTGCCACCTTAGTTCCTATCTTTTAGGTGTATCTCCTCTTGGTTCTCCCTTGTGAGTGTCTCCTGTTATGTCACCATCTTTCTGCAGAGTTCAGTAGGCCCTGGGATACCCACACATGGGGCCTGGTGGTGCACCCACTCATGGGGCCTGAGGGTGTACCTGCTCATGGAGCCTGGTGGTGCACCTATTCATGGGGTCTGACAGCACACCCATGCATAGGGCCTGAATGCTCACCTGCTCATGGGGCCCAAAGGTGTGCCTGGGCATAGGGACTGATGGCGTGCCCACTCGTGGGGCCTGGTGGCCCATGTGACTTCTATATTTTTCTTTATTTTACCAGGAGATCCCAGGGATCCAACCCAGGTCCTTCCGTATGGTGGATGGACACCCAACCATTTGAGCCCCTTCTGTCCTCCTCATTTTTTTTCACATACTGTTTTTTTTTTAACTTTATTTTGTACATTTAATAATTTATAATATAAACAAAACCTAAAAAGAAAATACAGTTGAATTAAAACATTCATTTCTCAATTAAATGTACTGCATACATATAAGGACATCACAATTACCTTATAGAGTTGATGCAGCTCCAGAGAAGGACGAGAGTTCCTGTGAGGAAGAGAAAAAAAGAGAAAGAGAGAGGAGAGAATGAATACGGATTATATCTACTACACAACAGCACAACCAGTAGAGGTACAGATTTAAAACACTGATGATTTATTCATTTCTAAAATATTGAAAAGTTTTAGAAACTTCTGTTTTCAGTTCCCAACATAGAAAAAGCATGTAATTCACCATTGAAGTCTTTACAACCACAAAAGAAATTGCTAAAAAAAAAAGTCTGTGACTTTTCTTGCAGACATCAGAGAACTGAGGCCAAATGGTAAATCACTACTCCCAAATCTGGAAAAACAGCTAAATCCAGAGAGTCATAGGCAAAACTGACCTATCTGGGTTAGAAGCTGTTGGATCCATAAACTGATTAGTAAATGTATATGGTAAATTTGACAAATTGCTGGGGGCCAAGTGTGGACTAGCCTAAGAGTAAGAAATCCCAGGAAGCCACAATCTTAAAGAATTCCCACACTTTCATAGGTATTATCTCCAGGAACCCTACCACGTTCTCCCAATTAAGTTCAATAAATATCCCCTTGTGGTTCTGGCAGGGAAAGGAGAAAAAAAATAACTATTATGAAATATGTACTGACTTTTCTCCATAGCAAAGGACTAGAAAAAAGACTACCAGTTTCTTATTCTGTCTATTGGGAAAGGTTTTACACAACTCTGGCCCCTTCTGACATTACTGTGTCCCATAACATGGGGATGTAGGTTAAGAAACACTTATGAAGATCACAGTCCAGGTAAACAGACCTACTGAAAGACTCAGATGTACTCATATAATTATAAAATGCTCCCCTTCCCCACTCTTAAACACCACACAAACTCTACTCTCATAAAATAGTATTGGATTACAGCTGAAAGCAGAAAGATTCAGACTCTGAGGATTTAAGTGGGAAACCAAAGACAAGATAGGAGACACAAAGGCATGAGAGGATTTAGAATCATTTGTCACCTACAATAAACATTAAACACAGACCAACTTTTTAACTCAGTGAATTTTTCAGTGTTCTCTAAAGAACAGAACCAGTAGGATGTATGCATGTATGAATAAAATTTAAATTAAGGAATTGTCTCACATGATTGTTGGGGCTGACAAGCCTGAAGTTTGTAGGACTGACTGACAGGTAGTAAATTCCAGGAAGATTTGATATTGGAGCCTGAAGTCCAAAGTCCAAAGGGAGGGCAACAGCCTGAAAATTCAGAAATGACTAAATGGTAGAGTTCTAAGGAAGAAATTCTCCTCCTTTAAGGAACTCTAAGTTATTAGCTCATAAAGCCTCAAATGATTAGATGAGAGTAATCTAATTTAATGAATGTCACCTTACTAAAGATGTTAATCACATCTACAGAAAACCTCCACAGAAACATGTAGGCCAAAGTTTGATTAAACAACTGGACACTATAGCCAGATTGACAAATAAAATTAACCATTACACTCAGTCCAAATACTCAAAACATCATGTCTGGCTGTCAACAAGAAATTGTAAGACATACAAACACACAAGAAAATACTTACTCAGGGGACACAAAATAAGCAATAACCTTTAAATATACGACAAAGTTTTGAAATATTAGGAGGAAATTTTGTAATAACTATCAGTAGAATACATGCCAGAACAGATGGTAATGTGAGAAGAGAGATGGAGAATTAAGAAAGCATCCAATGGAAATACTAGAAATAAGAAACATTGTATCAAATGAAAAATGCCTTTGCTGGGTTCATATGTAGGCTGAGCATGGAGAGGAAAGCAATCAATGAT
The DNA here is from genome assembly GCA_026826555.1 of Tolypeutes matacus. Classification (NCBI taxonomy): domain Eukaryota; kingdom Metazoa; phylum Chordata; class Mammalia; order Cingulata; family Chlamyphoridae; genus Tolypeutes; species Tolypeutes matacus. The sequence goes on along the minus strand of JAKSZT010034767.1, from coordinate 47,877 downwards.
TTCGGTATCTGTCAATAGAAACATCCCAAATCAAAATTTAAAGAAAAAGAATGAAAATAAAGACTAGGTCATCCAAGAACTGTGGGACAATTTAAAAATGTGTAGCATAGCAAAATTGGAACAAATATAAAGATAGAACAGAGCAAATAACTATTTGAAGAAATAGTGGTCAAAGTTACCAAAATTAATGACAGACACCACAATAGAAATCCAGAAAGCACAAGAGAACACTAAGATAAATATTTTAAAATTCCATCACTAAGAATATAGTATTCAATAATGTCAGAAAAAGCAAAGACAAACAAGAAAATCTTAAAGAAGCTAGAGGGAGGAAATTCACCATACCTCTGGAGGAATGAAGGTAAGAATTACAGAGGGCATATTGTCATAAGCCTTCCAAGCAAAAAGGTAGAGGAGTGAAATAAAGAATTAAAGGGAAAAAAGCTAACCTACAATTCTATATCCACTGAAATTATCTTTCCAATGTGAACTAGAAATAAAAACTTTCTTAAATGAACAAGACCTGAGGTAATTCTTCAACAGCAGATATGCCATGTGGGAAAAGTTAAAAGAAGTTTTTCAGACAGTAGGAAAATTTTATCAATTAGAAACATGGATCTACATAAAGAAAGGAAGATCATCAGAGAATGAATAAATGAAGGTATAATTAAGTCCTTTATTTTTCTTATTCTTAATTGATCTAAAAGATAACTATTTAAAGTGATAATAGTAACAAGGTATTAGATGATTATAACATATGGGTAAGTGAAATAAATGCTAGTAATATCATAAATGATCGAGAGAGAAATAAGAATACTCTGTGATTATATACCTACATGAGATGTGATATACTGTTATTTGATGGTGAACTTATATTTGTTTAAAATATATATTGCAAACTCTCTGGAAACCTCTAAAAATAATTTAAAAGAAATATAATTCATAGTGACAAATATATATAAAATGGAATTATTTAAAGTTTTCAATTAAAAACAGAAAAGGTAGAAAAAGAGAGGGAGGGGAAGAATTAAGGAACTAGAGTAATGTATAGAAATCTACAAATGTGAGTGATATAATTCCAAATATATCAATAATTACTTGAAATATGTATACTGTGAACATACCAATTAAAAGACAAAGCTTATCAGAGTGGTTAAAAAATAAGACTCAACAATACACTGTCTACGTAAAACTCACTAACTATAAAGATATAGATAGATCAAAAATAAAGGAATAAAGTAATATGTATGATGTTAAAACTAATCAAAAGTAAGCTGAATTAGCTATATAAATTTCACAAAAGCAGACTTCAGGAAAAGAAAAATTATGAAGGATAAATAAAAATTATATAATGATAAGGAGGTCAATTCTCCAAGTACATATAAATATCCTAAATGTGTATACGCCTAATAACAGAAGTTCAAAACATATGAAGCCAAAACTGATATAATTGAAAAGAACAATAGAAAATTTGAGTATAAGAGTTGTATATTTTAGCATTCTTTTAGTAATTGATTGGCTAAGCAAGCAGATAATCAGTAAGCATAAAATTGGCCTGAAAACACTGACAACCTATTTGATTAGAATACTTCATTCTATAATATCAAGATAGACATTCTTCTCTATCTTGTATAGAACATTCACAAAGGTAACCACTTTGTGGGCTGTGAAACTACTCATTTAAAGGAATAGAAAACATGACAATATGTTCCCAAGCTGCAATGGAATTATTAAGTTAGAACTCAATAACAGAAAAAAAATAGTTGTAAAATCTCCAAACAATTGGCGATAAAACAATATGCTTCTAAATAACACATAGTTTATAGGAAAAATTATGAAATAAATCAAAATGAAAATAAAAGTTATCAAATTTGGGGAATGCAGAAGTAGCAGTTCTCAGAGGGAAATTAATAGTATTAAAGGCATATATTATGAAAGAATAAATAGTGAAAGTCAATAATCTAATCTCCTATTTTAGGAAAGTAGAGAATAAAAGAGTAATTTGACACTGAATAAAGAAGAAAAAAAAACAATTAGAGCAAGAATAAATAAAATTGAAAGCAAGAAAACAAGAGACTATTCAAATAAAATCAAAGTTGATACTAACCTCTAGCAAGGCAGTGGCAGTTTGACATTATTTATGAATTGCAAAAAGAGATATTGATTATGTTTGTAAACTAGTCTGTTCCTCTGGGAATGATACCCTCTGATTGTTATTAAAATCAGATGTTTCACTTTTGGTTTATTAAATCAAGATTAGGGCTTTGATTCAACCTCATCATTAGGGCTTCCAGGGTTGAGTCCCTGTCCCCTTGGTGGGCTATATAAAGGTGTGCTCAATCAAGAACACAGAAGTAGATAAACAGAAAAGATACATGGAGGATCTTACAGCCCCGGGAAGAGAGATGAGCCTGATAGTTTACAGCTGACCTTGTGAAGTCACCAAAGCAGCTGAGCCCAGAAAGAAAGGATTCCTCAGGAAAGCAATGAGACCTATGCCAGTGTACAGCTGAGATTGTAAGAAGCTGGAACCCATGGAGCCTTGGGTGAGGATCTACCTCATATGGTACCTTGATTTTGACACTTTAAGACCTTTTAAACTGTATGCTTTTACCCTAAATCAATACCCTTTATAAAAGCCCACAGATTTCTGTTACTTTGCATCAGCACCCACTTTGTCTGGCTAATACACAGGCTAATAAAGGAAAAAGGAGAGATGATACAAATTACTCATCTCAGAAATGAAAAAGGGGTCATCACTACTGATTCATGACTATTAAAAGTATAATAAACAAATAGTATGAACAACTATATATTAAAAAAAGAAACAATTACTTAGATGAAAGGTACCAATTCCTTAAAGGAGGAAACTACCAAATATCACACAAGGAGAAATACACAAGCATTCCAAATAATTTATTTGATATTCTGTCCACAAAGTGTTGGAGCATAACTCCCCATTCCTTAAGTGTGAGCTTTATATATCATGACTTCCTTTCAAGATGACCTTATAGAAATATAGGGAAAAAAAGAACAATTTTACAGTGGGCAAACCTGCTAAACACTAACTCAACCAAAAGGAACTGTTAAGTAATAATCATAGTATGTTTCCTTGATATGAGGTGATAAGAAAGGAACCTTATTCTAGATTTCTTTCAAGAACTCATAAACCTAATCTAATTTTTAAGTATCAGACAAATCCCAATAAAATGACATACTACAAAATATTTCACCTGAACACTCTCAAGATCATGAAATGCAAGGAAAGTCTGAGAAACAGTCCTAGCCAAGAAACTGAGTGTAAGGAGACATAGTGACTATATGTTATGTTTAGTCCTGGATTGGATACTGGGACAACAACAACAAAAAATTAGATGAAAAATATTACAAAACCTTAGATGTTACAAAAACATTAGTTGGAAAACATTAGATTTGAAAAAAAATCTGAATATAATTTGAACTTCAGTTAATAATACTGTATTAATATTAGTTCATTAATTTCAACTGATATAATATGTTACTAATAGGGGAAATGAGCAAATTGTGTATGGAGATTCTCTGTTCTTTCTTCCCCAATTTTTTGAAATCCTTAAACTGTTTTATAAAATAAAATTTTATTGTAAAAAAAAGCTAAGTCTCCTAAACATGCAATGATTGTTTAGCTCATTGCCTTTGCCTTTCCAAAAATTAAGTTCATGTTTTATAAAAATATTGTCAGCCAGAAGTTGTTTATTTGGACAGGCTAGTGCTTTTATTGACTAATATATTTACTAAAATTTTTCAGTTATTTAATAAATAGTCAACTTTCTGTTTTAGGAATTAATATAAACAATTAATGATTTGGTCTTTCAAGACTTGTATGCCCACTAAGGAGTTCCCTGCCTTTTCTGACATTAGAATAATTGGATATTTCATTAGTATAATTATTACAATGTGCGTCTGCTGTCTGGTCATTAAAATTAGTGATTATAAAACCGATACATGAGGGGAGTTTCCATTAAAATAGTTTTCATTTGTGTAGGTGGTTGGGATTAAGAGTTCAAAGGAGCTTCATTGTTGCCAAGACAGAGCAAGCCATGAGCACAGTTAAAGGTAAACTGAGAATCATTATGTGTTTTAACTGTCTTTCCTGAGGCAATGTGGAATGTATGTAAGAGATACTGATTCAGCATGTCCTGAGAGAATGGAAGTTAGTTACCTTCCTCAGTGGAGTCAGTCATGATGAGAACATAAATGCCCAGTTTCCTCTGGATTTTTGGCAATACCATTGAAGAACAAATTTACATCATCTCTGAGATTGTGGAAACCTTGTCATAGGATAGGCAGGTGATGGTCAGGCCTTCAGAATTATAGGCTTGTTTTCCAAAAGCACAAGATTAGGTTTAAGGATTAAGGTTAGTAAATGTGATGTTGTAGATTAAAGTATTTTATTAAGTACACCAATAGTTTTGCTGCAGCAATCACTTGCAAAAACCAGAAGCCATTATGAGTTTTGAAGGATGCCAAATGATTTTTAAAGAGATAAAAAGGAAGTTAATTTGACATATTGATTGGACAGGCAATTGTCCATCTTATAGGAATGGGTATAAGCCAGATGAGCTTTATTTTATATTGGACCAAATATAATGAACCAGGACTTGATTGGCTATTGGAGTCACCCACTTTGGTGGGGATTTCAATTTTCAAAAGATATCAAGAAGAAACTCAAGGGGACTACAAATAAGAAAGTTTTAGGCTCTGAGAGGTCCCTAGGGTTTTTTTCTTTATATTGTTTTATCGATTTCACCCCTTTGGCCATTAGATAATGACTTGACCAAAGATGTAGTTGCTTTCTCATTTACCACCCAAATCTCTCATGTTTCATCACTTATTTCACAGGTTAGCTGAAGTTTGATATTTTATTTGTCCCATTCACTCTGATTTTGTATCCTTAATTGAATTTATAATTCATTGAGTTATTAGTAAAGTAGTACCATTTAAGTGTCTATAGCTCAAACAAAAAATGGGGGATATTATGAATATTATGATTAAGAGGATAAGTGCCTCTATTAGGACATCTCTGAGCCAAGGTAACCATGACCCTAGAGGCCAACCAAAAAGAGAATCAGATCAATCATATTTGGGAGATGTTTAAGCTGGTTCCCATTCTTCTCTAGCATGGACATCTGTTGTTGCTACCCCTTGATAAACTCATTTGAGTGCAATTTACAAATACACAGCACTGGGAACCCACAATGCACACACACATCCTTGGGAAACCAAAATATAGTTAATTGATTTCATAGAGCAATTTTGTGATATTCCAATACTTCATCAGCTAGTGAAAATATAGCCTACACTTACTGGGAGATAGGCTTTTCTAACTCTACAGCTACATTTTCTAATTTTATCTGTAATTTTATAGTGTATTTTCCAATACAGGTGATAACTGCCCCAGTGACAAGGGGAATAATACCAAAAACAGAAAACTTCATGAGTTTAGCCGGGGTTAAAGGAATTTTTCCATAATTCACTTAGAGCTCTCTCTTGTCTGGCAATTGTCTCATGATGAGTTTTTATAGTATGGGAAGAGAACATAACATCTCTAATTTACCTAAATTTCTGTTTTGGAAACTAATCATAAATAGCCATCTAGGTAACAGCATAATAGGAACTAACAGAATTTACAGGTAGTGCTTTGTATATCTTGTGTTCATATACAAAACAAGGTCCTTGGAGAGTGTAATAAGAGTATCTATTGCCTTTCAGGAATGGGATATTGACTTTTAGGGCTGATTGGGTGTCAAATCCAAAAAGAGGATAATAACCACAATTATCTCCATTGATATTTGAAATCTTGATCCCATTTTACCAACAATTTCCTTTGACCCTCATTCCACCAAAAATTTTTGTCCTGAGTGGAAATAATTTCCTATGTTACTAAAATCATGGTGCACCTGGAGAAAGTTGGTGTCTATAAAGAAAGCCTTTCCACTATAGTTTACTCCTATCTCATGAAAGTAAATGAAGTCTTACCAAAATAGAAACTGAACATTTACTACGCCCTACAGGGTGGCCATTTATATCTGTTTGGTATATTGTAAACTACCATACCCCTAGGGTTTAAAAGACCATATCACAATACCAGTGTGACAGTTTGAATTTTGTGAATCCTAACAAAGATTGTTCTTGAAACAATACATTCCTGTGGGAATGGCGCCCTTTGATTGCATTAAATTCAGTTAAGAAGCCCTTAATTCAATCATTCATTAGATTATTTTTTATTGAACTCTGTCAGTAAGGAAGGACCCAGGTTAGATATCCATCCTCTGGCTGTTTCTAATATAAACCAAGAACACACAGAGAGAAAGAAACAATGAAAAGGGAGCTCTGCCATTTTTACCTGGTCATATGAAAGAGAGGACTACAGATTCGCCTATGGCTGCAGAAAGAGAAGCCCTAAGAGGCTCACAAAGATGACTGATCACCCACAGCTGAGCTCCATGAGAAAGTAGAGAGAAACAAGTAGACCTGCCATCCTGCCTTGCCATGCGGCAGAACTCCAGGATCTGCTAGCAGCTGACCTTTGGTGAGAAAACATACTGATGATACCTTGATTTGGACATTTTTTCTGCCTTGGAAGTGTAAGCTTTTACACCAAATAAATTCTCTTTATAAAAGCCAACACATTTCTTGAATTTTTGTACTGGCAACCTTTGACAAACTAAGATACCCAGTTTCTGGGACTCTTAAGAGAAAACCCAGAGTCACTGCAAAAATAAATTCTATCTCATTGGTATCTATGATGTTTCCTTTCAGAGCCAAGTCTTCAAGTGTAAGTGGGATGGTTATTAGAGAAACGTCTTTTTGGGGATTAAGAAGGCAATAATTAGAGATCCAGCAGCTACTCTAATTGCTTTCATTTGCTATATGGTGTGCTAAAAGGACTAAATAATGGTGTTCAAGGTAGAATTGCATAGGGCAGAACAGTGTAAAGAAGAAATAAAAGAAAATCATGGTAAAAGTAAGATATAATTGGTGATAAAGATATGGCAGTATGAGGGGTGTAAGATTAATAAAAGAACATTAAGATAGTGAAAAGGAAAAGATAGGGAATATGATAAAGAAATATAGACAGGTTTTGATTCATGATCTTAGGAATCATCTATTTGTTCTGATGTCTTGGCAGAATTTGTCTACATCAGATGCCATTTAATTCTTGAATCACTGTGTCAATTTTAGCTTGTGTGTGAAATAGGAGTGTCCGCCCAAGAGCTTCACATGTTTTGCTTATGATATGTGAACACAATTCCCTGTAGTTTTCCTGCCATTCTGGTGGGCAATAAGACTTGATAAATTCCTTCCTAACTAGGTTCTAAAGCAGTCTTGTAGATGTATTTTCCAGTACACAAAGTAATGAGTTGAAGGTCACGAAGAGTACACTGTAAGGGAGTCTTAGGAAAGGCAGCCTGGTAATGTGAATGATTGAATTGAATATAGGTGATTTGTCCTTTACAATAATTAACAATTTCAGAAAGTAATAGATTGGAGTATGGTATAGTAAGAGAAATAATGAGCCTCATGTGTCTTCCCATTATGATTTCAAAAGAGGACAGTCAATGCTTTGCTGAGGAACTAGATCTTATGGACATCAAAGCTTATGGAAGAATCTTAGGCCAAGGTAAAGAGATATTTGGATAATTTATCTTAAGTTTTAAGATACCACTTGTTCTTTAAACTCTTCCTGATGATTGAAGATGGTAGGTACACTGATGCTTTTAGTTGATGGGTAAGATCTTGCAAAGTTCCTTGATATATTTCAAGTTTAATGGGTGCCTCTATCACTTGAGAGAATAGTGGAAAATCCCAGCTGAAGAAAACAAAATCTAATAGCATTTAACTATTGTTAAGGCAGTAGACTTATGACATGGAAAAGCCTCCATTCATCTGGGAAATAGACATACGATAACAAGGACATATCCATATCCCTTGGAGATGATAGCTATATAAAGCCCATTTGAAATGTTCAAAGAGCTCTGTTGATTGAGGTATTTGACCCTGTGCCATAATTATACTTTTATCAGGGTTATGTAATTGACAAGTAGACCATGATTCATATATTCACCATGTTTCTCATTTAAAGACCCCCACGACAATGATTTTTTTATACTCAAAATGATAGATTCTGGATCATGGAGGGCATGTTCATGTAAGGTTTTGGCTATGGGCCATTTTAGGGACTCAGATGCTAATAGGCTACCAACTTAGAGTTACCAGAGCCCACCAGAGTGGGCACATCCATTTATGAACCAATTTTCTTTTTTCAATTTTGGGAGGTGATTTTAGAATTGTACTCATGGACCTTTGAAAAGTCTCCTTAATCTTATATACAGGTATTAAAATCTTAAGCTCTTGACTGGAAATTTTTTTGTATTTTCTTTTTACTATAACTATCAGCCAAAGCATTTCCTTTATGCTTATCATTGTCTCTCCTTAAGTGAGGTTCTATTTTTATAATTTTTATAATGACTTTCTCTCTTGGGTATTATAGAACCTTGAAGAGGTCATTTACTAGAAGGTCATATTTTTTTTATTGGAGTCTCTGCAGATACCATGACTTGCCTTTGCTTCCGAGCATGCCAAAGTCAGAGATGGCATTCTTTATCCATATTCATGTGAGTATTAAGCAGAGTAAATAAAACCTTTTGAAAATGTTAGGTTTCCCTAAGTTGTGGCCTAAGTGAACCATAATGGGCATTAACCTGGATTACTGGAGGCCTTATAAAATAAATTCACAGGCAGAAGGAAGAAGCAAGAGATCAGTGGGAACCCACAAGAAAAAAGAGAATATATCAGCATGTGACAGAGGGAAGATATTCAAGTTAAGGAACTCCAAGATTTATGTCAGCCAGTTCCAGAATATACCAAAACTGGGAGAAAGCAAGTCTTCTATCCTCTGAAATTCTGAGACAATAAATCCCTATGGTTTAAGCCAACCCATTATGTTCTTATTTGTGACAGTAGCTCAAACAAAGACAGCTACTGACATTTGTCTAGAAATACAAATACAACCTACAGGAGCATGGATAAAGATTAAGAATATTCTAAATTAGGGTACATAATTTAATCTACCACTGTGATTGATTGGATACCAGCTAATGTGTCAGTATATTATAGAATCTATTCAGATGAACATAAATTTAAATGGAGTTGGTTATATAGCAATTTTTTCAAATTTTCAGTATTCATAAATATGAGTTGACTGAAATTGACCATGAAACCGATCAATTTACCTCTACCCTTCCTAAAAGAATGAAGACATCTAATGAATGATCTTCATATGATGGGGAAAAGATGAAGACCAAAGTGTCTCTTCACAGGAGAAAAAGATCTCAATACATGGCACCTGGCAATTTCATCCAATATAAACGTAATGCAGGTTACATGTGTGACCTCTAATTTCCAAGTAACCAGATTTAAAAATTTAAAGGAAATAGGCAAAAATTGTTTGAATAATGTTATAAATCCAATATATCCAATATATTATCAGTCAATATGTAACCAATGTAAAAATACAGAAATGGTTTATATTAGTTTTTTGGGGATACTGTCTTTTATATTTGATATTTACTTGACACAACACATCTCAACTGTTAAACTAAATTTTCATTAGAGATACTTGGCCCAGATTTAGATTACATGAATTTTGCAATTTAAAAAGTAGTTGTTCCAAATAACTGAATCAAACTATTAGTATATAAATTCAAGTGAATGAAACGTGAATAAAATGAAGAGTTCAGTAACTCAGTAACATTTGTCACATTTGACTAAGCCATCATATTGCAGTGCTTAGAGATAGGTTAAAAGGGATAATACAGTTAAAAGAGTATGGGAGATGACAATCTAGAAACATGTCCATTGAGAGAAATGTCAAATATTTGTATATTAAGAAAGTTGACACAGTGATAAACATTAGAATTTTGAGACATGAGAAACCATTGGTGAGAAATGCAGAAAGCCTAAATATTTTCAGATGAGGGAGCAAATGAAAAAAATTCTGTTTCATGTTAATTTGTTAGCACTAGTGTCTAGAATAAGTTGAGTGTCTTGATAGATTATTTTACATGGAGAGGGCACAATTATGGTGTAGAACATTCCCATCATTCCTGCAATGATCTTAAATTTTTCTTGAATTTGGAAGTATGGTAGGTTGAATTATGGAATACAACATACATATATTTTTAATCTCAATCTGTCCTCATGGGTCTGAACCCATTGTATATAAGGTCCTTTAGAACATGATAGTTTTAAGATAGGAGCAACTGAAACAAGGATAGTTTTTAGTGAAAATTACTGGAGACATTATAAAAAGAACAAACTATAAGCCCAAGTCAGAGAAACATTAGAAGAGGCATAAATTGGAAGTCAGCAGTAACTGGAAAAACAGCCAGAAATGAGAAGATATTGCACATGGCTGAAGGAGAAATGTAAGTCAAGTAATCCAGAAGTTTGCCAACAGTCTGAACCAGAACTCTACAGACTCTAGGGAAAAAGCATGATCTTATTGAAATCTTGATTTTGGACTTCTTCTATCAACAAAATTGTAATCTGATAAATTCCCATTGGTTAAGTGAACCCATTGTGCCATATTTATCATAGTAGTCTGGGAAACCAAGATAAGGAGAGAAGCATAGGGACACAAAAGTAGCTAAAATCTTTGGGTACTTTTATGCACACACATTTCCTTCTTGAATGGAAAACAAACTAATAGCAAACATTTCAAGATATTCAACTGATTAGGCTTTTCATATATTACACAAATTTATTTCTGTCTAGTTCTCATATGGGGCCAGATTTTAAAGTTTCTTCTACCTATTTTTGTCTTTCATTGTCAGGATTTTGTTTTAGCTTGGAGGGAATGGATCTACCTATTCTGCCATAACTACATAGGGTCACAGACACTTTTTAGTTTGTATTTTCCTATAAAACCCACTAATTTATCCCAGTCTTACCAATTAAGCTTATAATAGATAAGAAACTTTTCATTTTACTTGAATATTTGAAGGACATTCTGTAATTTTCAGAGATGTGGAAAAATATATCTTCTAATCTGTGACATACTAAAGACATAGTTATACATTTACTTGTGGCTATTATTAGTTCTTTATATGAAAAGGACCTGGTACTACTCTTGCATGGATTTGCTTAAGTAGTTTTATGAACATCAATGAATCTATGGGCTAAGATGTTAACAGGCTCTTCACCCTAGAAAGTATACTAGCTATGAGGAAAACATCCAAAATTGAGTTTTAGGATTCTGTTTCCAAAAATAACCTCTTGATTGAGGATACTGTGGGTGAATTTTCAAAAGAATGTTAGCTAATAACTAATAATGAGAGGAGTGATTATCAGGTAGTACTATAAACATTTTTCAAAAATATTTTCATATAATTATTTTGTGCATAAGGGTCATTGAACCTGTAATTAAACCCTCTAATTGTTCTATGTCATTAGATTTTCATGTTTGCTTTTGCTCATTTTGCTGTTACTTTGATTCCAATTATGGGAGAAAAGGTTGAAAAGATCACTGACAACAGGTGGTTTGCAAGTGCTGATTTGGGATTTGAGCATTGTTATTTTAATTATAACCTTAAGTTTAAAAAGCTTGAGTGGTTGATCCTGTGATTTTTTTAGATTCTTTTTTTCAGATTAAAGAAACCTTTCACTCCACAGAGAATTCCAACATACATAGCTTTTTAAGACCCTATCTATATATTTAATTTTTTGGAACCAAACATACCAGTTAGTGGCAGCTATAATTTCAAATTTTCTTAGGAATAAAATGTGTTTTTTGCAGAAATAGTTTTAAAAAAATCATAATTTTTAAATGTGACAAAATATCCTTAGTAGTAAATGGAAGGACTTCCATTTTACTTACTGTTGAAGATTGAATATTCATACCAGCCTTCTCAAAGAAACAGAAAACCAATTTCAATTATGATATAACACAATAAAAATACACCTACAGGGGAGTTGGAAAAGAGAATTACTAGGCACGGACCTTAAAATAGCTAGGATTAATTTATTATATAAAATAGAAGGTGAAAATGGAGATGGTAGATGGACATATGATGATAAAAAGAATAAAATAAAAATTCTAGAAGTAAAAGTTATCCAAGTAAAAATAAAGACTGTAATAGATATAAGTAAAAAATATTTCTGAAATTAGTAATCAATACATGCGATTCAAAACATATTAAGCATGTCAGAAGACCTTATTTTTCATGGGAATCAGGTCATTATAAAATATATATATTGAAGCAAAGAGAGGAAACATGATTGGGATATCCATAACAGAATTAGTACATGTGTAATACAATGAAAATGTGTAAGTTACATGTTATTTTCATCCCAAGAGAAATGTAGATTATAAAAAAGAGGTGAAGGATAAGCAACACAATGTAGTCAGTTTAAAAAGGTGCTCATCATCTCTCTGGCAAGGAATGGCTTAGCAAGGATAGGATCCTGCCTGAGAGGGCTGTTTTGGGAACCCACAGAGTAGGAGGCTTTAAGGAATAAAATTGGAGGGAGATGGACATGGGGATAGGTTGCTGAAGGTAAAACCATGTGTTTTTCACTCTGTAGCTTGAAACTGTGGATGGCTAAGCCCCATCCTTGGGACAGGAAGCTGCTATGAGTCCTGACTACTGCTGGCAACTCAGTGGGAAGAAGCATTCTCTGAGAGTGGGAGGGTTCTGGTGAGGGGTGGAGAGGGGATTCCTTTTTGTGCATTTGCTTGCCTGGATACCATGTGAGCTTTGGGGTACATACCAGCTGGCTCAAGGTGGCACCAGGAAGAAGGGAGAGGCAAATAGGCTGAGGAAGCCTGATTTACCTAACCACACAGGGATAGAGAAACTTGGCCTGGGAGGGGCAGAGTCAGGCAATTGACTAGTCCTGTGCTGAAAACTATCAATTTTTAAACTCCCCTAAGGGAGGCAGGCAGTAGGAAGTGCTTAATAAGCTTCCAAGAGCTTATTTAAGGTCCCCTGGGAGAAGGGGCTGGTCTGGAAGAGCATTGAGAATCATTTTTCTGTAATGAGCTCAGATGCCAGGGTCCCATTTGAATTTCAGAAGGGATCTCAACCTGACCAGGAAAGATAGGGGGTTATCCACTCACTCAGGCTGTTGCTTCCTATTGCCCTGGGAAAGAAAGCAATAAAAATAGAAAGGGGGTATAGACAGACAGGCTCCTAATCAGCAGGAATCTACCAAACTGCAAAGAGTTAAACCTGCCTGAAGGAAAGCGACTGGATAGTTTTCTGAAGGGCTAACACACCTAAGGAGAAAGTTATCTCAGGGGAGGAGATTCTGCCTTGAAATGTATGAGGTCCCGAGTTCAATCCCTGGCTCATCTTAGAGCAGTGATCCACCAGGGTATCAAAGATCCAGCTGATGCTTTAGTACAGGGAGTACATAGACATTATTTTTGTATTAGCTTCTCTTGGGTCTCATATTTTTCCTTTAAAAAAAAACATTACTTAAAAAAATTAAGCTAGTTTACTCGTTAAAACATGCTTCAAATCCAGCAGAAGGCAGGTTGCAGGGAAAATGATTGATGAACACCAACAGCCTGAGAAGTCCTCAGAGACCTAAGAGGGAAGGGTTCTTTTCCTTAGTTTCGGTTTGACCGCTTGCTTGTATTTGTTTTTTTTTTGTGTGTGTGTGTGTGTCTGTGTGTGTTTTCTTTCCACTTTCTTCCTCCTCCTATTTTCTTTACATTTTTTTTCTTAATTAGATGCTGCTGGCTTGTTTCTTGTTTGCTGTGTTTCCTTTCCTTGATTTCCCCTTTTCTGTGTATACTGATTTTGTCTACCAATGCTATCTCTTTTCCTTCCTTCATTTTTTTTACTTTCACCTTTCTGTTGTTCTTAGATTCCAGCTTTCTTTGTTTAGTCCTCAGTTTTTCTGGGTTTTATTTCCAAATTGTCCATCCTGTTTTCTTTCTTTTATTGACTTTTTTTTTTTGCCTTTTCTTTCTATTTCCCTTTCTCTTCATCATTCTGACCTTTTAATTTATCCTACATATTTTTCTCTATTTGGTTTCCCACTTCATTGTTGGTACTCCACTTTTTTATACCTATTATTCTACAGTGCTTTCATGAGTTAAATATTCATTATTCTAGGTCTTATATGATTCTTCTCCTAATTTTACTATTATTATTACTATTATCCTTTTTTTTTTCTTACTTCTTTCACTTTCTCTGGCCCTAATCATTTTCCTTCAAGAAAACACAGACAAAAGCAAAGAGATAGAATAAGAGGAACAAAGTGTCAAAGAGAAAACAACACACAAATAGCAATTAAATAAAACCCTACAGTAGAGGGAAAAGCTAATCAACTGAATAAACCCATCGAGATAAAAAGATGACCAGACAGCAACAAAAAAACAACAAACCATGCTAAGAAACAGGAAAACATCACTGAGTCCAATGAAAAAACTGAAAACCAGGAAGATATAGAAAACGTAGAAAAACTAATCAAAGCTGTCCAAAGAAATATCATGGACCAACTAAATGAAGGAAGAAAACAAAATTATTAAGAAGATACTGGGAGAACACACTGAAGAAATTGTAAACATCCATAAAAATATAATAGATATGATGGTGATGAATGACACAATCAAAGAAATAAAAAAGACACTGGAAGCACATACCAGCATATTTGAACAGACAGAGGAAAGACAGTAACTCTGAAATCAAACAGATAATAGAACAGATAGATAAAAAGATAGAAAAAATCCAGCAGGGACTTAGGGATTTGAATGACAACACAAAAAATGCACAAACATATGCATTATAGGCATCCCAGAGGAAGAAGAGAATGGAAACGGGACAGAAGGAGTGTTTGATGAAATAATGCCTGAAAATTTCCCAACCCTAATTAAGGAAATGGATGTACATGTCCAGGAAACACAGTGTACCCCAAAGAGTATAAATACCAACAGGTCTACTCTGATACATCTAATTATAAACTCTCCAAACCTCAAGACAAAGAGAAAATACTGAAAGCAGGAAGAGAAAAGAGAACCATCAAACACAAGGGAAGTAAAATAAGATTAAGTGCTGATTTCTCAACTGAAATCATGGAGGCAAGAAGGCAGTGGTATGACAAAGTTAAGGCACTCAAAGAAAAATCTTCCAGCCAAGAAACCTCTATCCAACAACAGTGGCATTCAAAAATGTTGGAGAGTTCAAGATATTCATAGAAAAACAGAAATTAAGAGAGTATGTGAATAAGTAACCAGTCCTTCAAGAAATACTATAGAGTTCTCCTAGTTGAAAGGAAAAAACAGGAGAGAGAGTGTTGGAGGAGAGTGTAAGAGCAATTAAATAGACAAAAACAGAAATATAAAAACATATTATATACATAAACCCAAAGAGAATACACTAATGCAAGTAATTTCTTGAGGATGAGAACATGGAATGTTAATGGATTAAACTCACCAGTCAAGAGACACAGATTGTCAGAATGGATAAGGAAATATGATCCATCTATATTTTGTCTGCAAGAAACTCACCTCAGTACCAGGGACACAAGGGGCTGAAAATGAATGGTTGGAAAACAATCTTACAAGTAAACAATAACCCAAAAATGTGGGAGTAGCTATACGAGTATCAGCCAAAATAGACTTTGAATTCAAAACCATTTTAAGAGACAAAGACAGACATGATATATTAGTAAAAGTGATACTCTTTCAAGAAGAAATAACAATCATAAACATTTATGTACTTAGCCAAGGTGCCTCAAAATACATGAGGGAGACATTGGAAAAATTAAGTGGAGAAATAGATGCCTCGACAATTATAGTGAAGGATTTTAATACACAATTATGAACATTATACAGAACATCTTGAAAGAGAATCAATAAAGAAAGAAAGACTTTGAATAATACATTAGAAGATCAGTACCTAACAGACATATACAGAACATTACACCAAAATACAGTGTTATATACATTCTTCTCAAATGCACATGGATCATTCTCCAAAATAAACCACATATTTGGCCACAAAAATATGTTCAATGAATTAAGAAAGATTGAAATTACACAAAGTAATTTTTTTGAGCACAATGAAATGAAGCTGGAAATCAGTAAGGACCAGAGAACCAGATAAGTTACAAATACATGGAAGTTAAAAACACACTTTTAGGTAAACAGTTGGTCAAGGAGGATATCTCAATTGTAATCAGTAACTAACTTGAAATGAAAGAAAATGACAACACAACATATCAAAACTTATGGAAAGCAGGGAAAGCTGTACTGAGAGGGAAATTCACAGTCATAAATGCATCTATTAAAAAAGAAGAAAGTGCTAAAATCAAAGACCCAACTGCACACCTGGAGGAATTAAAAAAAAACAACATTCTAACCCCAAAGGAAGTAGAAAGTAGGAAATAACAAAGATTAGAGCAGAAAAAAATGAAATAGAAAATAAGAAAGCACTGGAAAAAAAAAAGAAACCAAATGCTGGTTTTTGAAGATCAGTAAAATTGAACAATCCTTAACTGGACTAACAAAGAAAAAGAGAGAGAAGATGCAAATGAACATCATAAGAAATTAGCAAGGGCATAACACCACTGATGGAACAGAAATAGAATATCATAAGAAGATACTTTGAAAAATTATATGCCAACAAGAGGATAACTTAGAGGAAATGGACAAATTCCTAGAAATTCACAAGTAACCTACATTGATGAAGGAAGGAATTGATGAACTCAACAAACCAATCACAAGTAAAGAGATAGAATCAGTCATCATAAACCTCCCAACTAAGGAGGGCCCAGGACAAGATGGTTTCACAGATGAATTTTACCAAACATTCTAGAAAGAACTAACATCAATTCTGCTTAAACTCTTCCAAAAAATAGATGTAGAAGGAACATTACCTAACTCAATATATGATGCTAACATTACCCTAATATCAAAGCCAAACAAAGATGCCATAGGGTAAGATTCTCAGAGGAGGACAACCTAAGACAGGCACAGTCACAAGAGCCTATGGAAGAAGACAAGTGTGACAGGAGGTCACCTTGTATCAGCTTATATAATGGTTCCTATAGCTTTGATTAATAAAAAAGGGGAAAATGATGGAGTTTCAATTAAAGGCCATGGCAACTGACAAAAAAGAAGGTCACCCTGGAATGTAGGAAACAAGCCCTCCGGTCTCATGCTAATGGAAGCTGGGTGGGGAAACATACTGAGCTTGTAAGATTTACAATGTCTGTGAATTTCAGGAAGGAAAAGAGGAACTGAGCCATTAACTTTTAAGACATGCTCATTCTAGTAAAATGTAAACTGTCAAGTATCTATAGACTTTTTATATGTACATACATATTTTCTTTGATCTAAAGCTAAAATAAAAGCCACACCTTATGAGGTGGTGGGGCTCTTCTCTGCAAAAAAAAAAAAAAAAAGATGCCATAGGAAAGAAAAATGTCAGACCAATCTCTCTAATGAACCTAGATGCTAAAAACCTCAACAAAATACATGCTAATCATATTCAACCACAAATCAAAAGAATTATACACCATGACCAATTGGGTTTCATCCTGGGTATGCAAGGGTGGTTCAATATAAGAAAATTAATCATTGTAATACACCACATGAACAGTTTGAAGGGAAAAAATTACATGATCATCTCTATAGATGCAGAAAAATCATTCAAGAAAATACAGAACATTTTCCTGATAAAACCACTGCAAAACATAGGAATAGAAGGAAAGTTTCTGAACATGATAAAGGGTATATATGAAAAACCCACAGATAACATCATATTCAAAAGTGAAATTCTAAAAGCTTTCTCTCTATGATCAGGAACAAGACAAGGATGCCCACTAACACTGTTCATATCTAATATTGTGTTATAAGTACTTGCTTGAGCACTGAGGCAAGAAAAAGATATAAAAGTCACCCAAATTAGAAAGGAAGAAGTAAAAATTTCACTATTTGCAGATGACAAGAGCTTGTACATAAAAAGCCCTGAGGAATCAACAACAAATCTTCTAGAACTTCTAAATGAGTTCAGTAAAGTTGCAGGTTATAAGATAATGTGCAAAAATCAGTAGCAGTTCTGTACCAATAATGAGCAATCTGAGGAGGAATTTAAGAAAAAAGTAATATTTACAATAGTAAGTAAAAACATCAAATACTGAGGAATAAATTTAACTAAACATGTAAATGGCTTATACACAGAAAACTACAAAACAGTGTTAAAGGAAATCAAAGAAGACTTTAAAAAATGGAATAATATACCTTGTTCATGGATAGTAAGACTAAACATCAATTAGATGTCTATCCTACAGAAACTAATCTACAGATTTAATGCAAGCCAAAAAAAAATCAACACAGCATTTTTTTAATCTGTTGGAAAAACTAAGTATGAAAATTATTTGAAAGGGCAAGAAGCCCCAAATAACCAAAGATTTGTTGTAAAAGAAAAATGAAATTTCAGGAATCACACTACCTTGCTTTAAAATGTACTACAAAGCTACAGTGGCCAAAATTGCATGGTATTGGAACAAGGATAGATACACTGACCATTGGAACTGAATTGAGAGTTCTGATATAGATCCTCACATATACAGTCAACTAATATTTTACAAGGTCACCAAACCCACTCAACTGGGGGAGAATGGCCTCTTCAACAAATGGTACTTGGAGAACTGGATATCCATACCCAAAAGAATGATAGAGGAACACCAACTCACACCTAATACAAAAATCAACTCAAGATGGATCAAATGTCTAAATATGAGTTCCAAGACCATAAAGTCTTGGGAAGATAATGTAGAGAAAGAGCTACAGGAACTTGTATTAGGAAATGGCTTCATGAATTTCAAACTCAAATCATGAGCAGTGAAAGAAAAAATAGATAAATGGGCTCTCCTCAAAATTAAAAACTTTTGCACCACAAAGGACATTATCATGAAAGTAAAAAGGCAGCCTACCCACACAATAGGAGAAAATATTTGGTAACTACATAACTGATAGGACTCTAATATCCAGCATATATAAAGAAATGAAAAAAAAAAAAAAACATTTAAAAAATGGGCATTCGACTTGAAAAGACACTTCTCCAAGGAAGACATACAAATGGCTAAGAAGCACATGAAGAGATGCTCACCATCACAAGTTATTAAGGAAATACAAATCAAAACTACAATGAGATACCATCTTACTCTCATTAAACTGGCGGCTATTATAAAAACAGAAGACTACAAGTGTTGGAGTGGATATGGAGAAATAGGAAACTTCACTGCCGGTGGGAATGTGGAATGGTCCAGCCATTGTGGAGGACTGTTTGGCAGCTCCTCAAAAACTAACTATAGAACTGCCATATGATCCAGCAATTTCACTGCTGGGTATATACTCAGTAGAATTGAAAATAGAGACATGGTCAGGTATATGCACACCA
This sequence comes from Tolypeutes matacus, assembly GCA_026826555.1. Taxonomy (NCBI): domain Eukaryota; kingdom Metazoa; phylum Chordata; class Mammalia; order Cingulata; family Chlamyphoridae; genus Tolypeutes; species Tolypeutes matacus. The sequence goes on along the minus strand of JAKSZT010034767.1, from coordinate 28,420 downwards.
ATGTTCATAGTGGCATAATTAACTGTAGCCAAAAGTTGGAATCAACACAGGTGCCCATAAACAAATGAATAGATAAACAAAATGTAGTACATACATACAATGGAATATTACTCAGGTTTAAGAAGGAACACAGTGCTAACACAGGGGATAACATGAATGAATCTTGAGAACCTTCTGTTGAGTGAAGCAAGCCAGGTATCAAAGGACAAATATTATATGACCTCACTGAAATGAATTGAGCAAATCAAGAAGACTCAGAGAACTATTGTCTAGAAGATAGATTTACAGGAAATAGAAAGGGAGAAGATGATTTTGAGCCAATGCCCATATGGGTATATTTAAACTACCATTATTATTTCATTTTCTTATTGTTTTTGCCTATTTTATTGGTCTCATTTTTGAAAAAGCTTTTGATCAAAGAATGGTTACAACTGGGTCAGGGGAGGATCATTGGTGTGGGGTGTCAGTGATGGGAAATACATTGGGTGGAGTTCACTTGGACATAAATATAAGGTATATAAATGTGGTCAAATGCTTATGAGGCATTGTCACAGGGGGTGGAGATTCACATAATAACAAGAGAATATTGAATTCCCATCCTGGAGAGTTTTGCTACATTCTCTAATGGAGCAGCAACAGTCCCCCAAGTTCAGGGGCAATAACTGGTGAAGGAAGATGGTCCATTGATGGGCCCTTGATATGACTATGCTTGTGAGCCTTTGCTCTTGAAATTGAAACTTACAAGTGCTGTAGGGTACTTAAGAGTTGCTTCCTGAGACCCTCCTTGTTGTTTAAATGTGGCTTCTTTCTAAGCAAACTCAGCATATAAATGCATTACTTTCGCCTAGCATGGGACATGACTCCTGGGGATGAGATTCCCTGGCATCATGGGATCACTACAGAGACCAACTAGCAATGCAACTGGAAAATAACTCAACAAAAAGGGGGTAAAGGTAAAGACAAATGAATTTATATGGCTAAGAGACTCATATGATTTGGGAGTTCTTCCCAGAAATAACACTTATACATATCTCAGCAGGATCTCATAGACTGTCGCAGTGGATACTATCTCAAATAGTGGAGCTCCTGTGGGCTCTGGAGACACCCAGATCCTATGGTCAGGGCAGATAGCTCTGGAGTTTGTAGCCTCGCCAGTGGGCCCTACTTTGGAGATTGTGCTCCTGAGAGTGACAGAAGTGGACTCAGTTATGGCTTCCTACACAAGTCTAATCTGTCCCTTCTATTTGAACCTAAGCTTGGTGCTGGAGTTTGTAGGTGTACATCTAAGAAACTTGAATCTTTGGGCTGTCCATGTGCCACCTGGGCCCGGAGACACAGCAGAGGCTCTCCACAACATTGGACTCACCCAAGACAACTAACAAGGAGGTTAAGATTGACAACTATCATACCAGGAAACAAGAGAGCATATAACTGCAGGCAAGAGAGTCCCATCCATTGGCTGTTAGGAATCGAAGCCCCCTCTCAATTAGAGATGGAATGGACATCACCATCCCAAAATCCTCAGGGTTGGGGAATGAACTATGGACTAGAGTGAACTTATTGGTATTCTAAAAAGACTTATTTTGATTCTAGCAATGGAAGAAATTATAGCATTGTTGTGGAGGCAGTGGCCACTGGAGGCTCTGGGGGCAGGAAGAGGGAAAAACAGTTGTAATGTGGAGACGTTTTCAGGACTTGTGAATCATCCTGAATGACCTTGCAATGCCATATTTAGGCCATTGTATTTTGTCCCATAACATTCAGAACTGTGTGGGAGAGAGTGTAGACTACAATGTGAACTATGGTCCATGCTCAGTGGCAATGCCCCAGGATGTGTTTATCAATTGCAATGAATGTGCCACATTAATGAAAGATATTGTTTTTGTGGGATGGTTTGGGAGGTATGGGGAGCAGGGCATATGGGAATCACTATGGTTTTTGTGTAATTGAAGTATCTTTAAAAGAATAAAAAAATATATATTTTTAAAAAATGAGGTGGAATTTTTCCCCTGAGGGGGTGTTGCTTGGGTTCTGGACAGATGAAGTGTGTTTTTCTGACATTAGAAGGGCTGCATGTCCTTTTTTCTCTGATAGGTCTTGTTCTGTAGAACAGGATATATTATGCAGCACCTCATGGTTCCTGGCCTGAGTTAACTCAACTGTATTTGATAATGATCTAGTTATGGCCCTTGATGAAGTGTTTCTGGGAAATAGTTGTCCTGTAATCTCAGTATATCAAGGATTTTGTGTTTCACTACCATCCCCATGATTGTAGCATCAACAAAGATTCTCACAAGGGAACATCTTTTTACATATGAAATCATCTTTACATCAAAGTTCTCTGATCTTGAAGCTTCAGTACCTGTGGACTGTGTTGTCACCAAAGCAACTATCTTTACATATAATTGCACTTCTTTGGAAATCAAAGGCAAATCTTTCTTCATCTAAGAATTTGGAAACAGATGTAAATCCCTGAAGCTGTGACTACAGGAAGATTACCCATTTGCCTGCACTATTCCAAGCTGGCATAATGCCTAAAGAGCCCATTTGTTATCTTATATTTTAAAATGTTTTACATGCCTTGATTTTAATGGAATGGCTTCCTTTGTTTTATGCTCCCTTATCAAGAAACGTATGCTTCTATTTTCAACTGCATAAGGAATTACAATAAAACTTGTTTTCTCTTTAAAAAAAAAAATGAGATGGGACATGCAGAAGATATATAGAAAAAGAAATTCACATATAAAAATGATTGGCACATTCCAAGCAAGATGATGAGGAAAAAAATCATATTCTAAGGGTATCATAATAAAATTTATGAAAACCAAAATATAAAATTTTAAAGTTAAAATACATTTTCTTCAAAGAAACACCAATAATAATGACATTTGACTTGTTAACATAAACTATGAATATCATAATAAAATTTAGTGATGTATTTACTGTGTTAAAGAGAATAATAGCAACAAACTATATACTCAGAAACCATAATTTTAAAAAATAAATGCAACTTAATGTGTTTCATACACATAAAATCTGGAAGAATATGTTGTCAGGAAACCTGCAAATTTATGTTACAATGAGAATTATTCAGGAGAATGAAACAGGTCACAAATGGGAGCTCCCATACTGTAAAGATTAAAGGGCAATTCAATGTAAAATACATTAATGTATAAGGAATATTAACTAAATAAGCAATAGAAGCTATAGCTGATAGGGTTTGAGATTTATGTACAATTAAAAATCATGATAAAATAATGCAAATAGAAGAGATTAAAATTTTAATGTTCTAAAATAATAGCATTTCAGGGAAATTGGTACAAGATATAATTTCTATTAGGCTTTATTAAATCAATATTGCATGTTATAACATGAAATGAAAACACTAAAAAGAGAGTAAAAGCATGTGTAACTACTCAGCTAACATAGGAAAAAAGTGGGACAATAAAATCTATTTAAAAAGACAGAAGAGAGAAAGGAATATGAAACAGGGCAAACAGAGAGCAAATATTAAGGTGGCAGATAATACAAATTTGTCTGTAATTAAATTAAATTAAATGTAAATAACAGAACATTGAAATTAAAATAATAATATTGACAGATTTTCTTTAAAAAAAACTGTATTCCACTTACATGGTTTCAAGTAAAGATAAAGAAAAGATGCTAAAATAAGGATGAGGAAAGGTACACATTCAACACTAAACTAAAAGAAAACTGGTGTAGTTATCCTATCAGAATTTCTACACTGAGGCAAACAATGTTTCTTGAGATAAAGAGAAAACTGTATAATTACAAATGTGCCCCCTTCCACAACAGAACTAATTTATTCTGCACACTACAGTATACATTCAAGTTATAGAAGACATAGCTTGTTAGACTTAAAAGAAGAAGGGGACACATCCAAAATCATAGTGGGGTATTTTCGCTCAAAGTTTAAAGTAATAGGAAGACGAAGGAGTAAGAAGCTTCAAGATTAAGTCTCTCCACAAGAACAACTATTAAGGAGGCAGGAACTGTATGAAAGAGCCATTTCAAAACTACAGAATACAGTAGAACACTGCACAGTATCCATGGAAGAGTGGGAAGAAGAGGCTAAAATTTCAGTTTAAAGACTAGCAAATTGCTTTCTCCATGTGGCAGTTATAGGCCCACACTTGGGACAGATCATATAGCCCCTGGTTAGCTCCCTGGTGACAGGAAGGGATATAAAATTTCACTTCCCTAAGGTCAGGAGTGGGCATGGCCAAATGCTGATCATGACTTTAGTGACTTCAGATAACTGGGGCCAAGCTTTGAGGGGGTTATTGTTCCAAACCTTCCCAGACAATGTTGGCTGAGGAGATTTGTAGATGTAATGCTTCTGAGAGCTATGGGAACAGATCCAGAATTCATTTGCTGGGCACGTAAAGGAAGACAGTACTGAGGAGCCATGGAAGAATCTCCTGGTGCCCTTTCTGAACCTCTCCCGGGGCAATTTAGTGTGGATCTGTGCCTCCATTTATGGTCCTTGGCCATGTTATGACTGGAAATACTGACTTGGAAACTCCTTCCCAGAATTTGTCCTCCAGGTAAAAGTGGCTTGAGATGACAGGAAAGCAGGATAAGAAATTATTGAGACAGACAGCCTGGAGCAAATTATTACCTGATTTAAACACCTGAAAGGGGGAGAAGTCTGTCTCCTTGGGAAATAGAGTGGGCATTCAATCTCCTGTAAACAGGGGAACTCAAAAATAACCAACAAGCCCAAGCCTAGAACAACACATAGGCTCAGAAAATATAGAGAGGACACTGTACGTATAATTTACTGAGTGTAGATTTTTAACAGGACTGATACTCAAGAAAATCTGTCATATCACCTCCTAGTAACAAATCAAGAATTAGACATCTCAGAGAATAAATCACAGAGTTTACATTCTAAAATATTAAAGTGAAATGTGAAATGAAAGAGTACAAAACAAAAAGGGAATGATAACACATTAAATGGAAGTAGAGAGAAATCCAGAAAACACGAATAAAGAAGACCACACAGAAAACATAATGAACAAAGGCTTTTCAAAAAATTATTTTAAAAATGCTCAAGGAGATGAGAAAAAATAGAGAGAAAGAACTAAAGAATATCAAGGAAACAATGAATGAACAAATCGAGAATCTTAGTAAAGAAATAGAAATCAATAAAATTAACCAAACTACTTCTGGAGTTGAAAAATCACAATAACTGAAAAAAAAAATTCCCAGGAGGGCTTCAACATCAGATTGGAACTAGCAGAATAAAGAACGAGCAAACTTTAAGAAAAGACAATTGAAATTAGACTGAGGAGAAGAAAGTGAAAAGAAATAGAAAAAGTGAAAATAGCCTATAATACCTCTGGTACACCATCAAGCACAGCAATATAGCCTTATGGAAATCCCAGAATGGGAAGAAAGGAGAAAGGGACAGAATGAATATTTAAATAAATAATTAAATTGACTTTCCTAAATTTTGCAAAATATGTGAATATGCAAATCCAGGAAGAGCAGAGAACACCAAACAGTTTAAACATGAAGAAAAACTTATCATATTATATATTGCTCAGAGGACAAGGAGAGAATTCTGAAATCTGCAAGAGAAAAAAAATGAATTATGTACAATTGAGTTCCAATTAGACTGAGGGTCAATTTTTCATGAGAAATCATGTGAAAAGAAGGCAATGAATTAAAGTGCAAAGGAAAACAACTACAAACAATTTAGTTTATATCTGGTGAGACTTTATTTTTAAAATGTGGCAGAGATTAAGAAAGTCACATCAAAACAAAATCTAAGTGAGTTAATAACAACTAGACTTGCCCTAAAAGCAATATTAAAGGAAATTCTTTGTCCTGAAAGGAAAAGACACTACACAGTGGTTCAAAGTGGCATAACGAAATAAAGACCTCTGGTAAAGATGAACATTTGGGTAGTTATATAGACTAATACTATTGGATTGTAGCTTTTGGTGTGTAAATCCACTTCTTATTTCCCATTGGTGCTAAAATGCAAATGCATGAAAAGTAATGATCAATCTGTTTTGTACCTACAGTGTAAAAAGTTTCAAATGGCAACAAGTACAAAAAAAGGAGTGCTTTGGAGGGGTTGGAAAAGTGACGGAGCATGTAAGTCAAGTGATAGTTATATATTTAGGGTATTAAATATTAACCCCTTCATAACCACAAAGAAAAAAATGAAAACTATATCCAGATAGAAATGAGAATGCATTAAGTGTGGTACAACAACAAAAAAAAATCAAAGAAATATAAAAGTAAACATTAATAGAATAATTGAGGGACAAAAAAGGTACAAGATTTTACCGGTTAATAGCAAAATGGCAGAAGAAATTCCTGCATTACCAATAGTGACTTTAAATGTAAATAGATTAAGCACTCCAATCAAAAGGCAGAGATTGGCAGAATGGATAAAGGTGCATGAACACATTATACACTTTCTGAAAGAGCATCAAGAAATATGTTGGTTGAAAATGAAAGAATGGAAAAAATATACCATGAAAATAGTATCCCAACAAGAGCTGAAGAAGCTATATTAATATCAGATAAAATAGACTTTAAATATAAAAGTTACAAGTCACACAGATGATCTTTAAATACAGATAAATGTGTCAATTCAAGAGGAATAAGTAATGATTATGAATGTATATGCAAACCACAGGAAAGCCCCAAAATATATGAAGCAAATACTGAAAGATTTGAAGGGAGAAATTGATGATTCCCCATTAATAGTAGGAGACATTAATTAATACTGTGCTTTCAATAATGGACAGATCATCTAAACAGATCAACAAGGAAATAGAGAAATGGATGATGTGGAAATCAATTAAATCTAACAGATACTTCACCCAACAACAACAAAATACATATTCTTCTAGTGTACACATGATCATTCCCCAGAATAGACATACCTTAGGTCATGAAACAAAAAAGTCAGAAAAAACTAAAATATATAGATTGAAATCATACTATATTTCATTTCCTACCACAAAGAAATGAAACTAGAAATTAATAATAGGGGAAGAAATGGAAAATTCACAAATATTAGGGAATTAAACAATGTACCCTTTTTGAAAAGTTATTTATTTTTAAAGAAGCTTTAGATTACATAAATATTACATAAAAAAATAGAGAGGATTCCCAATGCCCTACCCACTCCCCTCCCACCCTTTTCTATATTAACAACATCTTCCATTAGTGTCAATTTGTTACAATTGATGAACACATATTGAAATATTGCTACCAACCATGGACTATAGTTTACATTATAATTTACATTCTGCCCCACACAATTTTATAGGTTATGATAAAATTTATAATGGCCTGAATTCATCATTGCAATATCATGCAGGACAATTCCACTGTCTTGAAAATGCCCCCATGTTACAATTATTCTTCCCTCTCCCTCCTCTCAGAACCTCTGGTGGCCACTGACTTTATATCAATGAAAAAAAGTTCTTCCATTGCTACAATAATACTATGCCTATAATAGAATAATAAGTCTATTTTAGTCCATTGTTCTTTCTCCAATTTTGATGATTTGGAGATGTGATGTCTACTCTGTTTCTAATTGAGAGGGGGCTTAGATCCCATGGGGCAGATGGATGGGACTATCTTGTTTACAGCTGCAGACTTTTTCTGTTCCTTGGGATTGGTGTTATCCATCATCATCGCCTTGTTAGTTCTCCTGGGTGAGTCTAATGAACTGGAGACTAGGTTCTGGAAATCTGCTGAGATTCAAGGCTCAAATGGCACATGAACAGACCAAAGATTTATGTCTCTGGGATATATATTTATCAAGTATAGTGCTAAATATACTTATATATTTAGGTTCAAATAAATGGAATAGAAGAGCCATTTGTAGGGAAACTATAAATGAGTCTAACTCTGTTACACTAGGGAGCATAAATTCCAAAGCAAGGCCCACTGATATGGTCCCAAATTCCTGAGCATACCTTCCCTGCCCATAATGTCTAGCCGTATCTAGAGCCCTCAGGAGCCCTGCTGTTTTATGCACTGTTTACTCTGGCAGTCAATGAGATCCTGCATAATCGTAACCACAATAACAGAAAGAATATTGAATTTCCATTCTGCGGTGTCCTGCTACATTCTCAAATAGAATGGCAAGAATCCCACTAGTACATGGGCAATGTATAGTGATGGAAGACAGACCACTACATCAGGCTCTTAATATTGATGATTGTAAATATGAATATTTTCTTGTGAAATTGAAACTTACCCTAGTATTATATATTGCCTAAGAGCTGCCTCCTGAAGGTCTCCATGTTGCTCAAATGTGCCCTTTCCCTAGCCAAAACCTGAAGATAAATGCATTCTTCCCCACCCAGGGTGGGTCATGATTCCCCAGGATGAGACTTCCTGGCACTGAGGGATTATTACCAAGAGCCAACTAGCAATGCATCTGGGAAAAGACCATGACCATAAAGGGGAAATATTAAATACAGATACATTTATATGGCTAAGATATTTCAAAGTGAGTTGGGGGATCATTCCAGAGGTTAACCTTATTAAACAATCTGCACTTAATCAATGGGCTAAAGAAGAAAACATAAGGAATTAGGAAATATATTGAGGCAAATGAAAAGGAAAATACAACATACCAATAGTCATGGGATGCAACAAAGGGAAATTTATAGTTCTTATACCTACATTAAAAGAGAAGAAAGGGTGAGGCAAAATGACATCAGTTTAGGAGGGCACTTGCTGACTACCTCTCTGAGGATGGCCAGTTGTAGACAGGGTCCTGCCCAGGGGTCTTTGCTGTGGGTGCATGGAACGAGAAGCTTGGGATATCTATCTGCAGGCAGATTGATGGCGTGGACTGATCAGTAGAGATTCGTGAAGTTTAAGCTTGCCTGTGGTGGTTAACACAGACAGCTGAGTCCCACCCTCAGGGAAAAAAACACTTGTTTAAGCCACCACTTCCACATGGCACCCTGGCATGAGGGAGCCTTCTCTGAGAGAGGGAGGGTTCTGACAGAAGGTGGAGAGGGGTTTACCTTCTGTGGATTTGGCTCCCTGAATCCCATCATAGCTTTGGGGAGCAGATAAGTCAGCTTGAAGCAGCGCCAGGCTGAGAGGAGAAGCGAATCTACTGAGGGAGCCTGATTTACCCAGCAGTCCGGTGACTCTGAGGCTTGGCTCCAGAGGAGTGGAATCAGCAAATTTTATCACTCTGCACCAAAAAGCATCAGAGTTTCACACTGGGAGAACATACTGAAGAAATTGTAAACATACACAAAATGATAATGGATATGATGGTGATCAATGGCACAATCTAAAATTAAAAAGACGCTGGATTCACATAACAGCAGATTTGAACAGGCAGAAGAAACAATTAGTGATGTGGAAGACAATACATCTGAAATCAAACAGATAGTAGAACAGATAGACAAAACGATAGAAAAAATCCAGCAGGGACATTTGCCAAAAGTTGGAATCAGCCACGGTGCCCATCAAAAGATGAATGGATAAACAACATGTGGTACATACATACAATGGAATATTACTCAGCAGTAAGAAGGAATAAATTCCTAACACATGAAATAACATGGATGAATCTTGAAGACCTTATGTTGAGTGAAGCAAGCCAGGCATTGAAGGATGAACAGTATATGATATCACTGATTTGAATTGAGGAAAGTGAGAAGTCTCTGAAAGCCATTGTCTGAAAGATAGATTAACAAGGGAGGGAAAGAGAAGATTAGGTTGTGAGCCATCACCCATATGGACATATTCTATGGTAAAGTGATAGAGTTCAGTCAAATATTGAAGGATAGGACACGTGGGTAGTGATATTATGGGTTCGGTGGTGCAGGGTTGACAGTTGCATAGATTAGGAAGGGCAGGTAAGAAAACCCAGGGCACATAACTATGAATCTTGTCATCCAATGAGTCAAGATAAGGGAGTTTCATGTGCCCCAGGGAGATGGGGAGGAAGGAACAGAAAAGATCAAACAGAGGGATTTAGTTTCATGAGAAATGTTTTCGTTACCTTTTAGTAATGGACACAGGACATGGTATATATCATCAAAAATTATTAAACTGTACCATCTAAACTAAACTGTACTGTAAATCATTGACAATATTTAGTAGCTATGTTTCACTATCTGTATAACAGTTATAACAATGCTACCATCCACAAAATAAAAGGTTTTAATATGGGATGTGGAAAGGGGAAGGAGGTTGGGTATATGAGAATCTCTAGTATTCTGTGTTGACTTTGCTGTGACCTAAAACTTCTTTGAAATTAAATGAAAATTTTGGACACACTGGGGAATGAGAGGGGGAATGTGCCATGGTACTGACTGGACACTCAATAATGCAGTGTTAAAAGGAAAAAAAATTATTTTTAATTTTGATTTTTTTCCTGTTTTTTGAGTGTCCCAATCCATTAATTATATTTTAGTTTTAGTTTTTTTTTTCTGAGTTTCCATGTATTTTAACTCTTTCATTTAATCTTATCATTATTATTTCATTTTCTTATTAATTGTTTTTGGTTATTATATTGGCTTCATCTTCAAGGAAGTTTTAGATCCCAGAAGAGCTACAATGGGGGCTGCAGAGGATCATTGGTAGGGGTTGTCTGGAATGGTGGATTCATGGGAGGAAGTTCTTCTGAATATACATGAAAGATATATAAAATTGTTCAAATGATCAAGGGGTGGGGCATGATCATAGTGGGTAGACAATCTCTCAATAAATGTGGGAATACTGAGTTCCCAGCCTGGAGAGCTCTGCCACATTCTCCAAGGGAGCAGCAACAGTCCCCCGAGTGCGGGGGCAGTGTCTGGCAAAAGAGGATGGTCCACTGAAGGGTTCTTCTTATTGATGACTAGCCTTATGAGTCCTTGCTCTTGTAATTACTTAGCCTACTGTTATGGGGTGCCTAAGGGTTGCCTCCTGAGAGACTCCTTGTTGCTCAAATGCTCTCTCTAAGCCAAACTCAGCATGTGAATGCATTACCTTCCCCCCAGCGTGGGACATGACTCCCGGGGATAAGCCGCCCTGGCAATGAGGGATTAATACCAAGTGCCAATGGGAAATATGACTGGAAAAAGACCTTGAATAAAAGGGGGAAAAGGTAAAGAGAAATGAGTTCATATGGCTAAGAGACTTTAAAGAGAGTGGGGAGGTCATCCCAGAGGTAAAACTTATGCACACCACAATAGGATCTCATAGATCACAAAGTGGAAATCACCCCACACAAAGGGGTTCCTGAGGGCTCTGGAGACACCTAGGTCCTACATAAGGGGGGATAGCTCCAGAGATGGATGCCAATCAATGGGCTCTACTTTGGAATCTGTGCTCTTGAGAGTGACAGAGTTGGACTCAAATAAGTCCTCCCTGCACATGGTCCATCCATCTCTTCTATTCAAACCTATATGTGAAGCTGGAGTTCGTAGGTGTACTTCCAGAGACTGGAGCCTCTGACGTGCCCATGTGCCAGCTCTGCCTGAAATCTTGGTGGACCTACATCTCCTACTCTATAGCTCAATGGACTCACCAAAGTCACCTGGTGAGGAGACGATGATGGGCAATGGCCATCCAAGGGAATGGAGAGAGCCTGAATCTGCAGGCAGGATAATCTCATCCACCATATCCATAGGATATAAGCCCACTCTCACTTGGAGGTGGAGTGCACATCACCATCCCAGACTCCTCAGGATTGGGGGAAGTGCTGTGGACTAGATTAGACTTAATGGTATTCTGTTGTAGACCAATTGTGATTACAGCAATGGATGAATTGATAACAGTGAGGTGGTGCCAGTGGCCACTAGATGCTTTGGGGCAGGGAAGGGAAAAGCAGTTGTAATACAGGGCCTTTTTCAGGACTTGGGAATTATCGTGAGTGACATTACAATGACAGATATAGGCCATTTTACATCAGCATATACCATGCAGAACTATGTGGGAGAGTGTGTGTCTACAATGTAAACTCTGGTCCATGCTTTGTGAAAAAGCCCCAGGATGTGTATATACATTGCACGTGATGTTCCACACTAATGAAGACATTTATGTGGGATATTATGAGAGGTGTGGGAGGAGGGGAACAAGGGAATTTTTGTGTAACATTTATGTAATCTAAGCATCTTTAAAATATATATATATATATATATATATATATATATATATATATATATATTAAAAAAAGAGAAGACAGATTTCAAATTAGAAGCTTCATCTCAAAACTGGAATAAAAAGAAAAAGAAAAGAATACTAAACCAAAAGCATGCAGAAAGAAAGAAATGACAAAGATTAGAGTGGAGATTAATGAAACAGAGAACAACAAGATCAAAAACCAAAAAACCGAATATAACAACACTAAATCAACAAAACTAAAAGTGGATTCTTTAAGAAGATCAATAAAATTGACAAACCTTTAGCTAAAATGACAAAGAATAAAAAGAAAGGACACAAATAAAATTCAGAAATGAAAAGGGGAACAATTCTATTGACTACATTGAAATTAAAAGGCCTATAAGAAGACACGTGTAAAATTGTTTGCCAATAAATTAGAGAAACTTGATGAAATAGAACATTCCTTAGAAGCACACAAACTACCTACTTTGACTCAAGATGAATTTGAAGATATCAATAAACTTATTAGTAGTAAAGATTTTGAATCAGTAATCAAAAACTTCCCCAAAAAGAAAAGGGCTAGGTGACTTCACGGGGTAATTGCACCAAACATTGTAAGAAGATTTAAGACAAATCCTGCTCAACCTCTTCTGAAAATTACAAATGGAGAGAACACTCTAATTCACTTTATGAGGCTAACAACAACCTCATAAAAAAAGATAAACATACCACAAGAAAATGACAGAATAATATCTCTTATGAACATAGATGCAAAAATCCTCAACAAAATACTAGTAAACAGAATCCAACAGCAGATTAAAATAATTATACAACATGATCAATTGGGATTTATCCCTGGTATGCAAGGGTGGCTAAACATAAGAAAATCAGTTAATATAAATTATCTATTTAACAGAATGTAAGAAAAATAAAACATATTTCAATTGATACAGTAAAAGGCATTTGACAAAACTTAGTTCCCCTTCTTGATAAAAACTTCTATAAAATGAGGAACAGAGACTTCTTTAACATGATGAAGGGTATATATGAAAAACCCATAGCTAATATCCTACTTAATTATAAAAGGCTGAAAGTTTTCCCTCTAAATCAGGAACAAGACAAGGATGCCTAATGTCATTACCCGATGTTGCTCAACATTGTACAAGAACTTCTTCCTACAGCAATTTGACAAGTAAAAGTTATAAAAGGCATTCAAATTGGAAAGGAAGAAGTAAAACTTTCCCTTTTGCAAATGGCATTATCCCATACAGAGAGAATCTTGAAAAATCCACAACAAAGTTCCTATAGCTAATAAATAAATTTAACAAAGTGGTAGAGTATAAGATAAAGTCTCAGAAATCACTAGTGTTTCTGTACACAAGCGATGAGAAATCAGAAGAAATCAAGAAAAAAATCCATTCACAATAACTACTGAAATAATCAAATACCTAGGAATAAGTTTATCAAGGATGTAAAGGATTTATACACAGAAAACTATAAAACATTGTCAAATGAAATCAAATTAAACCTAAATAAATGGAAAGCCATTCTTTGTACACGGATTAGAAGACTAAATATTGTTAAGATGTCATTTTTACATGAAAGCAACTTATAAATTCAACACAATCCCAATCAAAATTACAACAAACTTATTTGCAGATGTGGAAAAGCCAGTAATCAAATCTATATGGATGGTAAGGGGCCCCAAATAGCCAAAGCAATATCAAGAAAGAAGAATAAATTTAGAAGATTCATACTTCTTGATTTTAAAACGTATTACAAAGCCACCGTACTCAAAACCACATATTACTGGCACAAGGACAGACATATAGACCAAGTGAAATGAATTGTGAGCTCAGAAATCAACCCTCATATTTATGACCAAATGGTCCGTCCCCCCCAAGATGGCTCCCTCATCTGTCTGCTCGTGTTTCCACAGCCTGTCTGTTCACTGCGTTTGTTCACTGTTACTACTGGTCTTTTTTAGGAGGCACTGTGAACCGAACCTGAGACCTCCCATGTGTGAGGTGGGCATCCGAATACTTGAGCCACGTCTGCTCCCCCCAAATGATTTTTCACAAGAATGGAAAGGCCACTCAAGTGGGAAACTATAGTCTCTACAACAAATTGTACTGGGAAAAATTAGATATCCAATTACAAAAGAATAAAGTTGGATCTCTATTTCACACCTTAAAAAAAAATCAACTCAAAATTGGACCAAAGACATAAGTATCAGTTCCAGAAGGTCAAACTCCTAGAAGAAAACACACAACAGGACCTTGTGTTAGGCAATGGTTTCTTACAATTTATACACAAGGCATACAGGTAATAAAAGAAAAATAGATAAATGGAACCTCATCAAAATTAGAAACTTTTGTGCCTCAAAGGACTTAATCATAAAAGTAAAATGACAACCTACAAAATCAGAGGAAGTATTTGGGAGCCACAAAATCATTGAAGGTTAATATCCAGTATGTACAAAGAAATCTTTCAACTTAAGAAAGAGACAAACAACCCAATTGAAAAAATCGGCAAAAGACTTGAATATACATCTCTAAAAAGAAGATCAACAAATTGTCAAAAAACATATGAGATTATGCTGAACATCATTAGCCCTCAGGGCAATTCAAATAAAAACCAAAATGAGGTACCATTTCAAACCCACTAGAATGGCTACTATTTTTTAAAAAATAGAATTTTGAAAGCATTGTAGAGAATGCTGGGTAATGGCAACACTCATTTATTGTTGGTATCAATGTAAAATGGTACTGCCTCTGTGAAGGCAGTTTGGTATTTTCTCATAACATTAAGTATAGAATTAACATATAACCCAACAATCCCACTACTATGTATGTCCAAAGAATTGAAAGCAGGGACTGGAACAGATATTTGCATTCTTATGTTCATAGCAGAAATTTTTCACAATTGCCAAAAGTTGGACGCAACCCAAGTGGTCATCAATCAATGAATAGATAAACAAAATGTAATATATACAAACAAAGGACTATTATTCAGCTGTAAAAAGGAATGAAGTTCAGATACATGGGCCAATACGGATAAACCTTGAAGACATCATGTTGAGTGAAATAAGCCAATTTCAAATGGTCAAATATTGTATGATTTCACTGATATGATATAATTAGAATAAACAAACTCATATAGTCCAGATCTAGAATATACATTATCAGGGTTGTATTGGTGAGAGGAAATATGGAATTAAGGCTCAAAATGTAAAGTAGTTTTATTTGGAATGATGAAAATGTTTTGGAAATGGATGGAGGTGATGGTAGCACAACATTTTGAATATAATCAACTTCACTGAAATATACATCTGAATATGCTTAAAAGTGGAAAGTTTGGTTGTATATATGGTAATAGAAGAAAACATTTTTTTAATCCTGAAACTGCACTGTACAAACAGTCAACCCTAAGTTAAACCACAGACTATATTTAATTATACAAATATGAAAGCGTGCTTTCATAAATTGTAAGAAATGTACCTTAGCAATGCAAGGGGTTACTACTAGGTTGTATATAGGAATCTTGCATTTTATGCATGATTGTTCTGTAAACCCATAATTTCTCTAAAAAAAGTTGAATAGAACTGAGAGATCCTGTTCCAGAGAGAAAGAACAAAGGGAAGTAAACAGGAAGGAGGATGTTTCTCAAACCTCCTTTAGCATTACAGCTCCCTCCAGTGCTCCCTACTGGCAGAGCTAATATGGTGCTAGAAGGGCCCCAGTCACAAGGCCACCAATGAAATTCAACATCCAAGATCAGAGTATATGAGGTTGGGTTTGGAGATAAGAGACTTAATAATTGGCTCAAGTGTGTTAATATTTTTTTCACCAAACATCCCACTCTCCACTGTTTTACAAATAGACATTTGCAGGTATTCTGATTCATTGCTCAGTAATAGCACCCTGAACTCATATAAAATTTGAATGTGTTTTTTCAAAACAATGTATTGACAACAATTTGCATCATTATGGAAGGAGGTAGGTTATTTTTACTACCAAGAATAATCCTAAAGAATTAAATTATGTCCACTGGCTCAACAGCCAACACTGTAGATACAAACCATTTAATTTCCACTCAGTCATGTGACTTCAGTTACATATAATTCCAGCCCTGTCCATTTCTTGCTCTCCTAATGACAGGCCGATATATTTGACTATCTGGTATTACTATGTTTATTATAAATTATAATTAACATTATGATCACTGCATGAGAGCTTAAGAATGCTGTTAATATCGACCCATGTGCCTTTTATTTGAAATGAGCCAATAGAAGAAACGTCTATATGGGAAACATTAAAATGTATATTTGAATTACAATGGATACGTCAAACGATGAGAATGTTTAGCAAAGTGGGAGACATGCCATTTGATTGTGAATGCACCCCACAGATGGGTTGCATTTGTATACATAAATATTTATACAGTACCAAAACAATGGCAAACACGATTTTCAAGTCATTCAATTCAATTCAGAAAGATATGTAGCTGCAATGTTTGTTTTTTACAATAATTAACTGTAAACTAAGCATCATCCCAGAGTTAATTTGTAGCCAACTTCCTCCCAAGTGTAGAGGAATAAATAAACTTCTACAATCTTTGCTTTAAGCTTAATATTTGAATTCATACCCTGCCAGCCTTCTCTCCTTTTATTTCTATTGGGAAATGAGGATCCCACAAACAGTGGTAATTGCTTTTAAGATAATATTCATCCATTCTTTAAATCCCACTTTAGCATTCCCAGTGCCTCTTATTAGTTACATTTCTTACTCTATAAAGATATTATCTTGGAATATATTTTGGTCAACAAAGACAATTGATGGCACAGAAAGGCCAAGTCATTTCACATCATCATTAATTAATCATTTCAGGGTCACTTTAATTGTTCCTCTGAGATCCATTTTATGTAACTCTTCAGAAATTTGGGCAGAGATGCTGTTCCAGGGGCAACTTTATCCTTGAGTCAGGAAACCCACTTTGGATTTATCTTCAGTGTGAAGGAACAAATAGTTAAGCATGAAAAAGCTCTGTTGAGAGCAAACTAAGATGTGCTATTGCCTTTATCTTCATTTTTTTTCTATTAATTTAACACAGGTGACCATTTGAATATGATAATACCATGAAGAGAACTAATGTGAGTATTTGGGACATTCTAATTTTCATGGTTACCATGAAATCATGACCCAAACAGGAATGTGTATGAACCAAGTAAGTGTGTTTTTTTCTTTTTTAGCCTTAGTAAAAAAGAAAATTTATCAAGTGATTGTAATCTAATTCAAAACAGATTCTCCATTAAAATAGTTTATCTTTTCTATTTTTCAAATGTGTATAAAATTCAAGAACAAATGCTTAATCATATAAAAGCTGGGTGCATAAAATTTACTTCTTACTAAATAAATAGTTTGAAGTTTAACAGCATTGCTTTAATCAATTTAGGGGTCTCTCTAGATATGTTATTATCAAAACCCCACATATCCATACTTAGTCTTTAATATTCTTATGCAAATATTTCTCATAGGAAAAGTGAATATAAAATTCATAGATAGAATTACTCCCAATGAGAGAAAGCTTTTATATATATATATATATATAATTTACCAGCATATATAAATTGACTTCCTTTACTAATCACTATCTGGCTACTCCCTGTTTATGTGTTTATTTCTCTCTTTGATCAGTTAGATATATTTAAAATCCTACCAGAGGACAAGAGTCCAACTTCTTTGTAAATTATTCTTACATGGAAATTGACACTTTTATAGGAGTTTAGGAAAATCTTTTGATATTTTAGGGAATGTAACTAAGGAAGTTGAGATAAGTCTGATTTCTGCACCACTATTTCCTTGTTCTCTCTACTCTGATAGCATTGTTGAATTCTGCTGGCCATCCTAGAAATGTATGCTGATTGTCACAGGAGTTAGCTGCAAAATAATGTAAAAGAAATATGCTGCCTTTCTCCAAAACTAGAAAAAGCACAATTAAATCACATATCTACCAATAGTTGTATTCTAATTCACTTAAAACAGAGAAGATATATAATGAGACATTCATTTATATTGCCTGTCCTGCTATTTCTTTCCTATCAAATATGCACACATTGGAGTCTACAACAAACACAGCTAAATTTAGGATGACCAATGTTAATTAACAATGTGATATAAATGATTAATACATTTTGAAAAATTATTTAAAAATATATCCTTTCTTGAATTAGCCTAAATGTTTAATTAAAGAAGTGACTTAAAAATGAGCTTTTGAAGCTTCTCATTGTGTTTGGATGCTCTTGGCTGCTTTAAACACCTCTCTGAAGTTGAGCCTGTATAAAGATTTCCAGTTACTCATTCAATGTGTGTATTCAGCTTACAACATATAAAAATCTGTGATGGACTCCAGAATAAACAGTGGTGATTTGAAATTTGAATTTCAAAAAGTATCTCTTCACAAATTTATAGAATAATTTGCTTTCAAGTTTATATGTGGGATTCTCAGCAACAGGCATTTATTTTATTGGCTTGAAATGTCTTAGAGTGGCCAGCCATCCCAGTTGCCCAGGACTGAGGTGTTTCCTAGGACATGGTACTTTAAGTGGTAAGACTGGGGCAATCCCAGACTACAGGGTACAGCTTATCATTTTAATTAGAGTAGAGCCATGATTTGTACTGGTTATTGACTCACTTCCTATTCCATACCACCTTTTTTAAAAAATTTATTTATCTTTTATTGTGGGTAAAAATCAAAATTTTCACAATACATACCAATATTTGTAAAATGATATATAAATATATATGCATATATGTGCATTTGCTTACAAAAATGTTATATATATATTTTTTTTAAGAGGTGCTTACATTTCCTAAAATATTACACTGAACCCACTGGGATTCCCATGTTGCCCACCTCCCACACTTCCCATCACATCCCACACAAACATGTGGCCCACCCCCCACAATGGACTTCTTTCCCTACTGCACCCTACTTCTCAGACATTTCTCTCTCTTGTTCCTCCTTCTCTCTATCATTGATCACTGCACAACCTCAGAAAATTGAGAAATATCAACTTTCAACTCTCAGTTCTTCCGTTGTGAAGTACTAAAGAGAATGCAACATTCTCCTTGAACACTGCCCTAACTAGAATCACCCCTGACTTGGCACTGCCTAATGGAGAGTTGCCTGGAACAAAATTGTTGACAAAAATTATTCCAGAATGTGGTAGCACAGAGGAAATTTTACCATTCTGTTCCTATAGAACACAGTGGCTGCTTTTGTGAGTTCATAGCTGCTCATGTTGGCAATGGAGTTGAAGATATAAAAACAGAGATGATAATGAGAATGATAATAATGATGATTGTGATGTAGTTGATAATGCAGAAGAGTAAACAGGGCTTTAATAGTCGGCAGCAGTATAACATTGTGAATGTGCTAGTCATTAGATTCCCTAGATTTAGATCCCATTGTCATCAATGTCTGATTGTGTGACGATGCCAAGCTTCAATTTCCTCATATGTAAATTGTGACCATTAATATTCTTAAATCTTAATCCTTTTCTCAGGATTAAATAAAAGAGCAGAGTGAATGGCACATAAATAGAACAGGTATAAGAACTGCTATTAAATATTCAGCTAAAGACAGTAAACACCATCTTACTTTAATTCCCTCCCTCTAAAAAGGGGTCATCAATGTTTATTTGACATTATACATACATCCTGCCATATAATTAAAATTAACTTATATACATTCTCTGTTTATGCAGTTTTGATGATTATATAAATTTTTATCCTGGTAATTTTTATTAATATATCCTAATGTTAGTTCTAATTAAATATATATTTTTCTATGAAAGAATGTGTGCTTGTAAACAGTTTATACCCAATATGAGCTTCATATCTCCCTTTGAATCCAACCTCTACCCTGCCTTTAGGGCTTTCTAAAATTATGACACACAACATATTAATTCTTCTCTCTAAAACTTCCCATTTCTCCTTTATTGCTTATAGAAGCACAAAATAATCCCTTATAGTATAATAATCTGAACAAGTTACATCTCATTATATCTTACATGGCACAATACATCTACGCAAACAAACTGTCATAGTCTTCTAACCAAACTACTGGTTATTTGCCAGTTATATTTTGTGCTATATGCCTCCTTACATTTGCAGATTAGTGTTTATGCTTGTAATTTATTTCCTCTCCTTTCTTCAGTTTCCCTTCATACTCTTTGAGAACGGCTTACTTTTCAAGGACAATACCCCTTCCATGCTTTTGGTTAGTCTTTTCACTACCCTATCCAAGGCCAAATTAAGTGCACTGTGTTACCATATTCAAGTGCTCATGGCTCTCATAATTTACCCATGCTTTCAACACACTAGTTGATAGTTCATGTTTTTTCACCACTACCCATGAGATAACAGTGAATATGTTTCCTATAGCATTATAATCAACGACAATCATACAATGTTTAGTAAAAAGTATGTGTTTTAAATATCTGTCAAATAAAGTTATCTTTATTTTGATTAGAATTAATTGATTTATATTTTATTGTCCCAAACTTTTTATTTCATTATAATACTTAATTATTTCAATTATACTTTTGGAATTTTTCCTTCTATTAAATATTAAAAAGTGTGTCATTATTACTAAAAAATCCTTATACTAAAACATGACTTTTCAAATGACACGAGTTTTGCATTTTAAATAATAACTCTTATTACTTTTGAGAGACTAAAATGAGCCCAGATATGGGTTAATGATTCACATTCATTGTTGAATGCTGAAATCACTCAGTGCAGTTGTCTATTATTACAACCATTTAATCAACAAAGAGACAGAAATTTGTAGAACGTAAATTAAAAATGCAAAGTTCAGACAGATAGTTCCAGTGTCAAGATTTAAGCCCCCTGTGTTACTGATTCCAACTAAATTTCACTTATTATTTTTGTCTCTGAAGTTTAATCAATAAACAACCTTAGTTAGATGTCAACATAATAATTAAAGTAAAATTGATCATTCTAAATGAGACAACTAGAAAGGGACATGATCAAAAGTAAATGGCTTTTGATTTGTAAGACCTGGAAAAATAGACTTCATGCTGATTGGGGCAGGCTGTCTTTCACTGAAAGCTGTGGCTTTTTGGGATACTAGGTCACATATACAAGCCAGAGCAATCATGCAAGAATTTCAGGAGAAACTATTGACCACTGCCTGGATGTCTGCAGATAGAAGATAGTATATATATTTCTACTTAGGAACAGATGTAGGCATTCTGAACAAGGATTTTATAGTCAATAGATAATCCCTCCACCAAACGATATGTGCCCCAGTCTCCTTTTGAGTTCAGCTTCCTACACACATAATAATTGTCACAACTCATGGAAATAAAGCACTCAGAAGCGAGTCCAAAAAGTCCATCACTCCTGTGAAAGAAGATGTGTGACAGTCTCACCCGGTGAAAAGATGATAAAAAGAATCCTCAGATTCTCTCATTTTTGCTCTTATCTCAGAGATGTGCACTTCCTTACCTCCATGTAAGCTGTTGTCATTTTGTAAAACTTGGCTTTTTATCTTGGGACTAGTATCTCATTCCCACACCTAGCTTCAGGAGATTTCATAAGTACATTTACATGGATAAATAATTTAACAATTTACATAATTAAGGTTGATAAGTAATTCTTTAAGGGGAATTTAAGCTTTTTTCTTAATTGAGGAATGTTCAGTTTACATTTGAGTGCTTGTTTTTGATACATAAGATCATGCAGGTGAAATGGAACTTATGTCTTATAGATTGCTCCCTAGAAATTTTGATGCCAGAACTGATTCGGATGCAATGAGCAGACAAGGCCCTGCTAATACACTTTGAAACCATATTCAATACTTAGTATTTTAATGATTATTTTATATCATTTATTTCAATATAAAATCCTTCAAAAGTTTAAAGACAACTATTTTATCTTTATTATATTTCTCTAAACCGTTTCTCATTAGGAAAAAAAAAAACTTCCATATACCCTAAAATCTTTCTTATATGGTTGTTTTGGTTTTTGCCTGAAGGTATATAGCAGAGAGAGTAATAGCAATTTCTTTTTTATTCAGACAAGTTAGGTATTAATCTCCACTCTTCCATTTACAAAACATGCAATCCTAGTCATGGTTATTTATCTCTTCACATTTGTTTTCTTATTAAACCATATGAAGACAGTAAAATTATGTTTCAGTGTGGTTGTGAAGTCAAAATGATATCCATTTCTGCAGAGGCCCTAACACAGAGCCTATATCATAAATCTTATGGCAATTCTTATATCATTTCACTAGGTTAAAAAGAAAAGTAAAGCAAGGGATTCTCAAATTAGATGACATATTAGACAAAAACCTCTTTTTCATTCTGAAGAATTACACATGAATTGGCAGCTTAGATTTTCTTAGTGAATTAATTGTGACTGCAGGGCTTGGGGGAGTAAATTGTACCAGACTTGTGAACACACTCTCAAAAATTTTTATTTATGCCTTTGTTTAGGTATCAGGAGTAAAATACAAACTTGAAACGTCCAAAAAATTCAAACAACAGAATAATGAATAAATTCACAACTGCTGTGAGCACTTTTACTAGAGCCACCTGATCATAACTGTCCTGACAGCCATGAATTTATGAAAATAACTGACTGCATAAAAAGCAAAACCAATCAAATTAAATAGGAAAAAAAATTCAACTCACACACAGTTGACAGAATGCTAATGAAGTTTCATGGAGGATTAAATTAAGACAAAAAAGAAGAAAAAAACTGTCTTTTCCTTGGCTATCCTTAAAAAAATTGCTCAGTATATATAATATATAATATTTTAACTAAGTTATAAAGTTTTCAGAAATAAGAAATCTGAAGCATATGGAAGTTAATATGGCTAATGATAAAGTATAATGAAATGAAGATGCAATCTTAGATCTGTTTTTAAATGCAAATTTACTTGGCATTATATGACAATCCAAAAAGTTGTTGTTTCACTCAGTTTTAGCAATTTGCTTGTCACAATGAAGAAAAATTATCAAGACAGATATTTGATTACATTTTTTAACATTTGGACTGTGATAAATTAATCAATGATCCTATGAATACCAGCCTCAGAGTATTATGTTGGGCTTTTTTTTTTTTTTCCTGAACTGTCCTCTTCAATTGTTTCAGATATTCCCACTAAAATATGTCTCAGGAAAGACTTCTAGGGATACCATGTTATTAACCAAATCTGTGCAATATGTAATTATTTCTACTGTATTTTCAAG
Organism: Tolypeutes matacus; assembly: GCA_026826555.1. Lineage (NCBI taxonomy): Eukaryota > Metazoa > Chordata > Mammalia > Cingulata > Chlamyphoridae > Tolypeutes > Tolypeutes matacus. Next base: position 5,013 of record JAKSZT010034767.1, on the reverse strand, counting down.
GGAAACCTATACAATAATGTACATTATTCTGAGATAAAATTCAACTCAAAATGATAACATTGAAATGTTTGAAGACATTTATTTTTTGCATCTTTTTCTTTTCAACCACTACCTGTAGTTTATTTGAGTGATCAATGGAGGAACATGCATCAGGGAATGGTAACTTTCTGGAGACTAGAAGATATTGCCTGGAAAAGAGATATTGCCATTGTACAAAAATCCCCGCTACAAAGTTGTATCAAATCAATAATCAAATTAATGAATTTACACAGTCAGCACCCAAAAACATCTCCTAATAGCAACATCCAGATCCCTTTAGTTCCCAGTTGTTAACTCTGTGCAATGTCTTCCATTTACTTGCCAAAGCAGAATGAACTATAGCACTGTAACTGAGTTCAAGATTCTGAGCCTCACAAGAAAGCCTGAACTCCAGAAAGTGTTCTTCATTATCTTTCTCTTCATCTACCTTGTGGCTTTTCTTGGCAATATTCTCATTGCCATTGCCATAATTTATAACACCACCTTGCATACACCCATGTAATTTCTTCTTCTGGCACTGGCTATTGTGAACATCATCTGCACAACAATCATCATCCCAAAGATGTTGGGGTCTATGGTAATGTCAGATGAGGCCTTTTTGTATGGTGGCTGCATGTCCCAGCTCTTCTTCTTCACATGGTCCCTTGGAGCCAAGATGTTTCTCTTCACCAACATGGCCTATGACTGCTATGTGGCCATCTGTTCCCTCTTCGCTACAGCACTATTATGAACCACTATATGTGTATTGCTCTGCTATGCACTGTCATGTCTATTTCTGTGACCAATTCCTGGGTTCACACAGGTCTCATCTTGCAGTTGACTTTCTGAGGGCCAAATACCATTGATCACTTCTGTGAGATAACCCCACTGCTGGCTTTGTCCTGCAGCCCCATGAGAATCAACGAGGTGATGGTGTATGTGACTGACGTTACCCTTGCTGTAGGTGACTTCACCCTCACCTGCATATTCTATGGTTATATAATTACTGCTATTCTTCATATCTGCTCAGCAGAAGGCAAGAAGAAGGCCTTTTCAACATGCTCATCCCACCTCATAGTGGTTTCCCTCTATTATTCCCCTGTGATCTACACCTACATCTGTCCTGTTTCTAGCTACACTAGCTAAGGTAGTAGCTTCACTCTATACTCTTGTGACCCCAACATTAAACCTGATTGTTTACAGTTCCTGGAACAAGGACATGCAGGCAGGGATTAAGAAAGTTTTTGCATTTTTGAAACATTAGCCATTTCAAGATGAACATCAGTTCTCTAGCCTAAAATCATCTTCTAGAATATTTCATATTTTACTAAACTTTCATAGTTGCTTCCATCCCCAATTTACGCATTCCCACTTGAAAGCAAGTATGTTTCACTTCATTATGTCACCTCCTTATCTCTTCTTTTCTAAAATACACTTATTCTCTTACCATATGAATTACCCTGACTTCTGCTCATCATCCCACAGTTCTGAAATGTTCTCTTTCTGAAAACTTCCAAAACAGTCATAGATATAAAATATCTCTCTTTTTCCTACTCATTATTAGCATTTTCATTGCCTCCACAAGATCCATATGCTTCACGTGAACAGTATTTGCAATGCAATACAAATATCCCCTCACATAAATGTGTATCACAATGTATATTTCAACATGTTTCTAGATATATACATACATATTTCAATATATACATAACTTCAAATATTCATATATGCATATTTACAAGCATTTACTTACACACATATTCATATCATGCATATATAACAAAGAAAGATCACTTCTAATATTATAGAAATAAATATCCTGTGAATTCCATTACAATGAAAGAAACAGTACATTATGTAGAAACATGGGGTGTTTCAAAGAGGATGCTGGTGGAAGAAGAGGATATCAGCCATTTCTAGGGCTTAGGTAGTACTCTTAATTTTATGTGTCCTCATGAAGGAATTGGAATGATCTTGAGCTTGTATAGTGTTTTTTGTTTTTGTTGTTGTATTGTTTTTTTTTTTTTTAAATCAATAGGAAAAGTATATCATGGCCTAGTTGAGCAGGCCAGCTCAGCTGCCAGCTGCCAGAGACTAATTTTATCTTCTCACTTTTTTTTTTCTTGAGAGTTTTGATATAGACCTGTGCATATACAGCCAAATGATTTTTTTCCATTTTTTAAGATATGTAGATTACATAAATGTTACACAAAAACTTTAAGGATTCCCATATGCCCCACTCCCTACACCTCCCACTCAGAGAGCTATTGTCTGGAAGATAGGTTTACAGGAAATAAAAAGGGAGAAGAAATTGGTGAGCCAACATCCATATGGTCGTAATCTATTGAAGGTGAAAGGGTGTAGTTGCGTATTGAAGGTATATTACAGGAGGGTAGTCATATTGTTGGGTTGGTTGGTGCAGGTTTCCTTTCTCACTTCTTTAAAGTTTAGCTCATAGATGGCCTTCTCCATTAAGCTCTCTTCCTTGTCAGAAACCACGCAGAATTCAGTTCAACAGCCTAGATTAATTACTCTTTAAGGAATGATTGTTAACTCCCTGCATGGTTCATTTTTCCATAATGTGGTTTAAAAAACTGAGACGATCATTTGAAATATTCAGATTTTCTTTTACCCGGATTTTTAAAATTATAAATTTAAAGGGGTCTTATTCTGAGCCCCTGCTCCACTATAACTTGTATTTTGCAATATATTTATAAAGGTATACCACATCAATTTATTTTTGACTATCTTATATGATTTCTACATAACCCATTACACTGTAAAATATACCTCATACAACATAGGAGAGAAATAACTTTGCATATCTCTAGTTGTCTAGAATATTTATGTTTATGTTATGTGCAGTAAATTATATTCTTCATATTTTCTTACCCCGATCCTTATACCCCTCAACAGGGTAAACATGCATATTAAATTCTTACTGATTATTCTATGTTTCAGAGAAAGAGAACAAGAGATGTTTGGGTGTTTTGTGCATTTTGTTTCACTTATAAATTAATTTGTGAATGTGGGATGAGGAGAATTATGATATATAATGAATTTGGCATTCACTGTATCGGGTACTTTAATAACACATAATGAATATCCCTTAATGGACAGGCTATTTTGCTTAGAATGCTGTGATAATAAGGCATCTATTCTGGGTTTGACACTCATTTAGGTTATTTAGATTTCACTGGAGAAAACTATTTTTGTACTGAAGTAAATTGTTGGAAAAAGTAATTTTTGGAAAAAATTGGGTAAGTTTTCAATATTATGTTCAGTTGAAGTAAAAGAGTTTTTTAAAGCCAGTGAGGAGAATTACAACTCATGCAACAGAAGCCTGGTTTTAGGTCACCAAAGGTATATATGTTAGTTCAATGATGCATCAGAGAACTGTGCTTCTTTAGTCTTCTTGCTCTGGCATTCAGCTTTGTGTTCTCTAGGGTCACAAAAAGCTTCTGTTTTGCTACTCATAACACCCATGACCCAACCAGAGTGAAAGCTAAAGAATAAAGATAGCAAAGGGAAAATGAGACTTTGTTTATTATTTATATAAGGGTAATCCAACCTAGAAGCATACATTTACAACAGATGACCCATAGCTATATTACTACACTGTCTTAAGCTGTAATGATTGAAGGGAAGAGCGAGATTTGAAACCCGGCATCTCGGCATCCCTGAAAAAAAGTTGAAGTTAACGTACAAAGGAATGGAAAAGAGTGTTCATATTATACGGGTTCCTGGTAGTATTTATTACAACAAATGTCCTGCAAATGCAGATTTGAAAGCTCTAAAGTATGGAATAAAATATGGACTGAAAAGGAAAGAATGCTACAAGTGAAAACACCATCATTATACAAACTTCAGTTTCCACTGGTGGAGGATGTAAGGTTTACCAAAATTTGATATAATGTGATCCTGCAAAAATGATTTTCAGAATATTTTTCCATTTGTGTTACATTATACCAGGTAGGGAGTAATGTTAGGATTTAGATAAGTACTAAAAAAATGTGTCTTTGTAATACATATGTGGAAGTCAAAAGTTCAACACTGGCTAAGGTGGTTGGTTCACTTAGAACATGTTTTAAGAAAGTCATGTGGACAAAGGTCTGTACAGGGAAGATATTCCATAGATGTCTTACTTAGGAAAACAGTAGACCCTTGTTATAATTAGAATAAAAAATAAAATATTAAGATTTAGAAACACTCTCAAATATAAAATATAAATATAAATATAAAATATATCTAGAGTCTAACATAGAAAGAAAATTCAAGGTTTAGGTCCTGAGCCCCAGATTCTAACATGGGTTTGCTTATTCCCAAGGAGATGGAATGGTGCTTACATTCCTGAGTAAGTTATTGGGCCACAGTTTCAGAATATTGGCTAGGAACATATAAGAAACTAAAAAGAAGAATTAAACTCTGAGTCATATTAAGTGATTTTTTTTTAGAATAGCAGATGATATTTATTTTATCATAATCCTCTGAAACTATTTTTTTACTATCACATATACATATTTCATATTTTTCTGTTTATATTATATATTATGTAATATTTTAAAAATGTGTCAAAGACAAAATTAAAAATTTAATTAATTAATAGAATTAACTCAATTAATATATTATGGTACAGATATTATGATAACTCTAAAATATATAATATCATATTAATGAAAATACAGTATATTATGATAATATTTTGGTAATATTAGTAAGAAATGTGTGACTGAATATAATTTCATGTTTTTTTAATCTTATTTAATAGTTTCTAGTGAGTCAATGATCTCTTTTAGGTGTATTATACTGTCATATTTAGACTCAATGACTAGGAGAATTAAAAGCAACACCTTACAAAGTATCATATAAAAGTAGAACAAATGCAGGACTGTGCTTTTTAAATCATGGGAATAATTTTTAGGAATTTTCCACAATTATGCAAACATGCTGTTGAAATTTAGTCTTACAAATGAATCAGAAGCTATTAAGGGCTTG
>JAKSZT010034765.1:0-11742 GCA_026826555.1 Tolypeutes matacus | reverse complement strand
AGGTAGGCCAGAGGCTCCAGTCTCTGGAAGTATAATTAAAAACTTCAGCATCACATATAGGTTTGAATAGAAGGGACTGATGAACCATGTGCAGGGAACTTAGTTGAGTGCAATCCAATCACTCTCAGGAGCACAGATTCCAAAATAGAGCCCACTGATAAGGCATCAGTCTCTGGGGCTATCCCCCCTTATATAGGACCTGGGTCTCTTCAGAGCTCTCAGGAGCCCCTCTGTGTGGGGTGATAGGCACTTAGATGTTCTATGAGCTCCTACTGAGGTGTGCGTAAGCGTTACCTCTGGGATGACCTCCCGACTCTCTTTGAAGTCTCTTAGCCACTTGAACTCATTTGTCTTTACCTTTTCCCCCTTTTATTCAAGGTCTTTTTCCAGTTGTGTTGCCAGTTGGCACTTGGTATTAATCTCTCGTTGGCAGGGAGGCTCATCCCCGGGAGTCATGTCCCACGTTGGGGGGAAGGTAATGCAATCATATGCTGAGTTTGGCTTAGAGAGAGGCCACATTTGAGCAACAGGAGGCTCTCAGGTGGCAACCCTTAGGCACCCCACAACTGCAGGCTAAGTCTCAGTTACAAGAGCAAAGACTCACAAGGATAGTCATCAATAAAAAGAACACATCAGTGGGTCATCCTATTTTGACAGACACTGTCCCTGCACTCAGTGGACTATTGCTGCTCCCTTGGAGACTGTGGCAGAGCTCTCCAGGCTAGGAATTCAGATTCCCTCATTTATTGTGTGATTGTCCACTCATCGTGACCATGCCCCATCTTTTGATCTTTTGAATGATTTTGTATATCTTTCATGTATATTCGGATGAACTAATTCCCATGAAACCCCCCTCCTAGACACCTCCCACCAATAATCCCCTGCAGTACCCATTGTAACCCTTCTGTGATCCAAATCCTCCATGAACATGTAGTCCATAAAATAATCTAATACACTTACTAGGAAAAAGAAACAACTATGATAAGCTTACATGCAAGAGACAAACGTAAGGAAACTCAGGGAAAAAAACAAAACAAAACAACAAAAAAACAAATAAACAAAAAACAAAACAAAACAAAATATAATTAGTGGATTGGGACATTCAAAAAAATGGGCAAAAAAGCAAAGGAAATGCCTTTAAAATATTTATTCTTTTTTTTTTCCTTTCTCTTTTCTTTTCTTTCCTTCCTTTTGTCACTGTGTTATCGGATGTCCGGTGTGCCGTTTCACCTTCCTCCTCTCAATCCCCATTGTCTCCCAATTTTTCGTTTAATTTTCAAAGAAGTTTTAGGTCACAGCCAAGTCACACACAGAGTGCCGGAGACTCCCAGATACCAAACAACCTCCCCTTCCCCATCCCATATTAACCTCCCCACTTTTTTTTTTTTGGATGTTAGCATTGTTATAACTGTTATACAGATAGCAAAATATAGCAACTAAACATTGTCAATGATATACAGTATAGTTTACAATTTAGATGATACAGTTTAATAATTTTGATGATATTTACCATGTCCTGTGTCCATTACTGTAAGATAATGAAAAACCTTCCCCATGACCACCAAACAACCCATTAGATCTTGACTGTTCCCTTCCTCCCAGCCCCCCAGGGCCCATGATACCACCCTATCCCGACCCATGTAATGTCAAGATTCACAGTTACATGCCCTGGGAATTTGAACCTGCCCTTCCTAATCCACCCACCCCCCAGTGCTGCACCACCAAACCCAGGAACACCAACACTCATTTGCCCCATCCCCCAACATGCAACCACACTCTATCCCTTTACCATAGATTATGTCCATATGTGTGATGGCTCAAAGCCTGCTCTTCTCTTACTCTCCCTTGTTAACCTATCTTTCAGGCAATGGTTCTCAGAGACTGCTCACTTTCCTCAGTTCAGATCAGTGAGGTCATATACTGTTCATCCTTCAGTGCCTGGCTTGCTTCACTCAACATAAGGTTTTCAAGATTCATCCACGTTATTCCATGTGTTAGCACTTTGTTCCTTCTTACAGCTGAGTAATATTCCATTGTATGTATGTACCACATTTTGCTTATCCATTCGTCTGTTGATGGGCACCGGGGCTGATTCCAACTTTTAGCAATGGTGAACAATGCTGCTATGAACATTGGTGTGCATATATCTGTTTGTATTTTTGTTTTCAGTTCTTCTGGGTATATACCCAGCAGTGGAATTGCTGGATCATACGGAAGATCTATTGCTAGTTTTCTGAGGAACTGTCAAACTGTCCTCCACAGTGGCTGGATCATACTGCAGTCCCACGAGCAGTGGATGAGGGTTCCTATACCTCCACATCCTCTCCAACATTTAGTGTCTCCTGTTTTTTTAATAGCTGCCATTCTGATGGGTGTAAGATGGTATCTCATTGTAGTTTTGATTTGCATTTCCCTGATAGCAAGTGATGTTGAGCAATTTTTCATGTGCTTTGTAGCCATTTGTATTTCTTCCTTGAAGAAGTGTCTTTTCAGGTCACTTGCCCATTTTTTATATGGGTTGTTTGTCCTTTTATTTTCGAGGTGAAGGATTTCTTCATATATGCAGGATATTAGGCTCCTATCAGATATATGGTTGCCGAATATTTTTTCCCATTGGGTAGGTTGCCTTTTTATTTTCTTCATAACATCCTTAGAGGTGCAGAAGTTTTTAATTTTGAAGAGATCCCATTTATCAATTTTTTCTCTTGCTGCTTGTGGTTTGGCTGTGAAGTTCATGAAACCATTTCCTATTACAAGGTCCTGTAGATGCTTCCCTACATTATCTTCCAAGGTTTTTATGGTTTTGGCTCTTATATTTAGATCTTTGATCCATCTTGAGTTGATTTTTGTATAAGGTGTGAGATGGTATTCTTCTCTCATTCTTTTGGATATTGATATCCATTTCCCCAAGCACCACTTGTTAAAGAGGCCACTCTCTCCCAACTGAGTGGGTTTCGTGGCCTTGTCAAATATCAGATGACTGTATATGCGAGGATCTATATCAGAACTCTCAATCCAGTTCCATTGGTCAGTAGGTCTATCCTTGTGCCAATACCACGCAGTTTTGATCACTGTAGCTTTGTAGTATGTTTTAAAGTCAGGTATGTGATACCTCCAACTTCATTTTTCTTTTTCAATATATCTTTGGCAATTCGGGGCCTCTTGCCTCTCCAAATATATTTTGTGGTTAGTTTTTCCAGTTCCTTAAAAAATATAGTGTTGACTTTTATTGGAAATTGCATTAAATCTGTAGATTAGTTTGGGTAGGATAGACATCTTGATGATGTTTAGTCTTCCCATCCATGAACAGGGAATATTTTTCCATTTATTTAAGTCTTCTTTGATTTCCTTTAACAGTGTTGTGTAGTTTTCTGTATATAAGTCCTTTACATCTTTAGTTTAAATTATCCCTAGGTATTTGATTCTTTTGTTTACTATTGTAAATAGTATTTTTTTCCTGATTTCCTCCTCAGTTTCCTGGTCATTGGTGTACAGAAATGCTGCTGATTTTTGAGCGTTGATTTTATAGCCTGCAACATTACTGAACTCCTTTATAAGTTCCAGAAGTCTTGTTGTCGATTTCTCAGGGCTTTCTATGTATAGGATCATGTCATCTGCAAATAATGAAATTTTCACTTCTTTTCCAATCTGGGTGCCTTTTATGTCCTTTTCTTGTCTCAGTGCTCGTGCAAGTACTTCTAAGACAATGTTAAATAGGAGCGGTGATAGTGGGCATCCTTGTCTTGTTCCCGATCTCAGAGGGAAGGCTTTTAGGATTTCACCGTTGAAAATGATGTTAGCTTTGGGTTTTTCATATATACCCTTTATCATTTTCAGAAAGTTTCCATCTATTCCTATCTTTTGTAGTGTTTTTATGAGGAAAGAGTGCTGTATTTTGTCGAATGCTTTTTCGGCATCTATAGAGATGATCATGTGATTTTTTTCTTTCAGTTTGTTTATGTGGTGTATTACATTGATTAATTTTCTTATATTGAACCATCCTTGCATACCTGGGATGAAACTCACTTGGTCATGGTGTATAATCCTTTTGATATGTTGTTGAATGCGATTAGCAAGTATTTTGTTAAGGATTTTAGCATCTAGGTTCATTAGAGAAATTGGTCTGTAATTTTCCTTTCTTGTGGTATCTTTATTTGGTTTCGGTATTACGGTAATGTTGGCATCATAGAATGATTTAGGTAATATTCCTTCTATTTCTATTTTTTGGAAGAGCTTAAGTAGAATTGGTGTTAGCTCTTTCCGGAATGTTTGGTAGATTTCAGCTGTGAGGCCATCTGGTCCTGGACTCTTCTAAGTTGGGAGGTTTTTAATGACTGAGTCTATCTCTTTACTTGTAATTGGGCTGCTGAGTTCATCTATTTCTTCTTTCATCAATGTCGGCTGTTTGTGGGTATCTAGAAACTTGTCCATTTCCTCTAAATTGTCATTCTTGTTGGCATATAATTTTTCAAAGTATCCTCTTATGATACTCTTTATTTCTGTGGGGTCAATAGTGATATCACCTTGTTCATTCCTTATTTTATGTATTTGCATCTGTTCTCTCTTTTTCTTTGTTAGTCTGGCTAAGGGTTTGTCAATTTTGTTGATATTCTCGAAGAACCAGCTTTTGGTTTTGTTTATTGTTTCCAGTGCTTTCTTATTCTCTATTTCATTTAGTTCTGCTCTAATCTTGGTTATTTCCTGCTTTCTACTTCCTTTAGGTTTAGTTTGTTGTTGTTTTTCCAATTCCTCCAAGTGTGCAGTTAGGTCTTCAATTTTAGCTCTTTCTTCTTTTTTAATATATGAATTTATGGCTATGAACTTCCCTCTCAGGCCTGCTTTCGCTGCATCCCATAGGTTTTGATATGTTGTGTTGTTGTTTTCATTAGTTTCAAGGTAGTTACTGATTTCTTTTGAAATTTTCTCTTTGACCCACTGTTTGTCTAAGAGTGTGTTGTTTAACTTCCATATCCTTGTGCCTAACCTGTTTCTCTGGCCCTTGTTGATTTCCAACTTCATTCCGTTGTGGTCAGATAAATTACTTTGTATAATCTCAATCTTTCTGAATTCATTGAGTGTTGTTTTGGGGCCTAGCATGTGGTCTATTTTGGAGTATGTTCCATGTGCACTGGAGAAGAATGTAAATCCCGCTGTATTTGGGTGTAGTGTTCTGTATATGTCTATTAAGTCCAAATCTACTAATGTATTGTTGAGTGCCTTCGTTTCTTTATTGATTCTCTGCCTAGATGTTCTGTCTAATGATGATAGTGGTGTGTTGAAGTCCCCTGCTATAATTGTAGAGGAATTTATTTCTCCTCTTAGTTTTTCCAGAGTTTGCCGCACGTATTTTGAGGCACCCCGATTAGGTGCGTAAATGTTGATGATTGTTCTCTCTTCTTGAGAAATTACTCCTTTTATTAATATGTAGTGTCCATCTTTGTCTCTTACAATAGTTTGCATTTAAAGTCTATTTTGTCTGATATTAGAATAGCTACTCCTGCTCTTTTTTGGCTATTGTTAGCTTGTAAAATGGTTTTCCAGCCATTCACTTTCAACCTCCTTGAATTCCTGGGCCGAAGGTGGTTTTCTTCTAGACAGCATATAGATGGATCATATTTTCTTATCCATTCTGCCAATCTGTCTTTTGATTGGTGAATTTAATCCATTAACATTCAGTGTTATTACTCGTAACGAATTTCTTACTTCAGTCATTTTTTCTTTGGGTTAATGTATGTCATATGTTGTTTTGTTTCTCTTTTTGAGCTTTCAGTTGTTTTTAAACTCCCCTCCAACTCTCTCTCCTTTGTTTTTCTTTCAACTTGTAGAGATTCCTTTAGTATTTCTTGAAGTGCTGGTTTCTTCTTGACATACTCTCTTAATTGCTGTTTATCTGTGAATATTTTGAACTCTCCATCATTTTTGAATGCCAATTTTGCTGGATAGAGAATTCGTGGCTGGAAGTTTTTTTCTTTTAGTGTTTTGACTATGTCATACCACTGTCTTCTTGCCTCCATGGTTTCAGCTGAGAAATCAGCACTTAATCTTATTGTGCTTCCCTTGTATGTGATGGTTCTCTTTTCTCTTGCTGCCTTGAGTATTTTCTCTTTGTCTTAAGCATTGGACAATTTGACAAGTATATGTCTTGGATATGGCCTGTTGGGATTTATACTATTTGGGGTGCGCTGTGCTTCCTGGATCTGCACATCCATCTCTCTCAATAGAGTTGGGAAGTTTTCAGCCATAACTTCCTTCAACACTCCTTCTGTTCCCTTTCCCTTCTCTTCTCCTTCTGGGATGCCCATAATACGTATGTTTGTGCGTCTTGCATTATCGGTTAATTCCCTGATACCATACTGGATATTTTCTATCTTTTTGTCTATCTTTTCTACAATCTCTTTGATTTCAACTGTATTGTCTTCCATATCACTAATTCTTTTCTCTGCCTGTTCAAATAAGCTGCCATGTGAGTCCAGCATCTTTTTCATTTCTTGACTAGTGACTTTGTTCGCCATCATATCCATTACCTTTTTAGGTGTGTTAGCTATTTCTTCAGTATGTTCTCCCAGTGTCTTCTTTATATCCTTAATCTCTTCCTTCAGTTCCTTAAGTTGGTCCATGATATTTGTTTGGATAGCTTTGATTAGTTGTTCGATGTGCTGCATTGCTTCCTGGTTTTTATTTTGTGCACTGGACTGGTCCATGTTTTCCAGTTTCTCAGAGTCATTTGTATTTTTCTGTTGCCCTCTGGTCATCATATTATCTTGATGGGTTTGTTCAGTTGATTAGCGTTTCTCTATGCTCTAGAATTTTATTTAGCTGTTGGTTCTGCGTGTGAGTTAAGATTTCTCTTTGGCAGTTTTTCTTCTTATTTTATTTTCTTGCTTCTTTCTGTGTTCCCTTGAAGGCAAAAGGTTAGGGCCAGAGGAATCAAAAGATGTAAGGAAGGCAGAAGGATAAGAGAAATATTGATAAAAGTTAGAAGAGGGGCAAAATGAGACTTAATGAGATGAATATTTAACTTGTGTAGGCAGTGTAGAATACTAGGAAAAAATATGGAGTTCCTACAATGGACTGGGTAAACAAATGGAGGAATATATATATATAGTGATTTAGAAGTTTAGAATTATGTGGAGGAAGAGAAATAGTAGAGAAAGGTCTGAAAGGAAAAAGTTAATACTAATAAAAAAAAAAGAAAAAAGAAGAAGAAGAAAACAAAATAGATGGGATAGAAATTGACACCCTTAAGTTGTGTGTCTATGAAAAAATGTTGTCTCTAAGAGCCACAACAGAAAACAGAAGGCAGAAAGATGCAGGAAGGATAAGCGATAGTTTGTAATACAGAATCAATATATTCAGCGAGTGGGAAATTACTGAATAAGAAGCCCAGCAAAGAAGCGACCAGCTGGCAGCACTATTTAAAAAAAAAAAATTGAAGGAAAAGGGAAGGGGGTAGGAAAACGGGAATAATAGCAATAGACCAGAAAATAACAGAGAGAATCCAAAGATCCACACAGGCAAGCAGTCAAAGAGAGTAAAGGGGGGTCAATGATTCCCCTAGTGTGCACGTGGATCCTTCCTGCCTACTTGTGTTTATCAATGAATTTCCCCACAGGGTTCTATATGCAGGTCCTGAAGCAGCTTTTAGCTATTAAACTAAATTAAAAAGAATTTATTTTTCATTTGTTGAGGTGACCTCACTTTTTTTTTTTTTTTTTTTTTAGCCAAATGCAGGACCCAAAATAATTCCTCCTCTAGACCAACCCCCTTATGGAAGGGACCCTAGCTGGGCCCGTGGAAATTAATCAAGCACGTCCCACTTTCCGGACTCCCCAGGTTAGCTGAAGCTCTGATGTTAGTCAGTGAGGAGTGCTAAATATGGCGGATTCAGCCCCTTCTGGCGCCGAGCTCCAGCGTCACCGGGCTGCTCAGTAAATCAGTTTGAGTGCAGATTCGCGTCTGCTCTCAGCCTAATGGTGCTTCAGGTCGGCTTATCTGCTCTCCAAAGCTATGGGGCGGTGCAAACAGCCAGATCAATGTCTAAAAATATAAAATACTCTTCCCTGTCTTCCAACCGAACCCTCCCTTTTTTGGGAAGTGTCCCTTCCTCCTGGCTCCGCAGCGGCCGGGTCTTATCCCTGGGTGGTTAGGGAAATCAGCTGCGTTCCCGAGCAAAATCCCCCTTCCGGTTCACTGGGTGCTGATTAGCTCGTTTGTTCTGTTCACACAAGGTCCAAGGGGCGCCAGGCTGCCAGATCCCCAGAAAATAAAACTTTTTCGCCCCGCCCGTGGCTCCTAATGGCCGTTTTATTATTTTTTTCCCTAACTGCGGGGCTCAGCGGCTTGTGCCAACCTCCACCAGCAGCCTCAAAACTCACGAATCTCCACCGTTCGGTCCACGTCGCCGATCCACGCAGACAGATGTCCCAAGCTTCTCACTCCACGCGTGCACAGCACAGACCCCCGGGCAGGACCCCGTCCACAATCCGCCTTGCACTGGGAGCTTGCAGTGTGCGCCCTCCTACACTAATGCCATCTTCCCCTTCTCCAATGTATATATTTTTTTAGTGCTATCATTCATATCCCTTAGACACTGTTAAAATTTTTTTTCTAATCTTTCCTCTGCATGTTTTTCTGACTGTATAATTTTGATTGTCCTGTCTCCTACTTTGCTGATTCTTAATTCTGCCTGTTCAAATTTGCTGTTATGCCTCTAACGTATTTTAATCTTTACTATTGTGCCTTTCATCCCCATAATTTTTTATATTTTTTTACCCTTTCAAATTCTTTATAATCACACATTGTTTTCATATTGTGAAATTGGAATGATTAAATATTTTACTAGTCACATTGATTTCCTTGAGCTTCCATTTTATCCTGGGGATTACAAAGAAGAAACAGAGACTAATTGAACCAGGTGGACATACCAATGGTCCTTTGTGGTCCTGATAGAGACCCCTGCCCTTTCCCGGAAAGAAGAACTATAACAAAGAAATCAGGCTGACACCAGAAAAGTCTGCTGATCTTCACCAGATGGCCACAATCTTACACCAACTTCCTGGTTGCTAATTAATGGAGTAGGCCTCAAGGATACCCTGCTTAGACAGGCTACATCCCCTCTGTATTTCACATAGCTCATGTAACCATCGTCTTTACCCCTCCTGAATCCTCCACATCTTCTCTTTGAATCAAGTAGCCATAAAAGCTGCTCTCCCAACTCAACCTTTTGAGCAGAAACCTCTTTTGGTGCTACTTCTGCAACTTTAGCTCAGTAAACTTGCTCTGCACCCTCTTTTTAAGTCTGTTTTATTTTGAGCACAACAGTACCTTTAGCTCTTTGTGCATATTTTCCTTCATCTTCTTGAATTGATTTAGGACATTTGTTTGAACTTACTTGATTTGCTATTCTAAATTCCCTGTCTCTTCTGAAGATTTAATTTTTTCTCCTGACTCAGCCATATTTTTCCATTGCTCCATTAGGTTTGTAATTTTTTGCTGATTTCTAGTATCTGAAAACCTTGATAAGTTAATTCTGAAGTTCAGTTTCTCCTTCTTGTCTTGGGTTTTATTGTTGAATGACTTTGTGTTATTGGTCTTCTTTGATTTTTGGTCCAAATTATACTAGACCTTTAGAATAGTTCATGTTTAGCTGTTCAGATTTTCTCAGCTCTTCTCCATTTGATTCTTACCCTGGATATGCGCTACAATTTTTAAGACTGAACTTTTTTTTTTTTTTTCATTGAAATGTTTTTTTTGTTTTTTTTTTCTTTTAATTTATTTACTTTTTATTGTGAGTAAAAATCAAAATTTTCACAATACATACCAATATTTGTAAAATGATATATAAATATATATGCATATATGTGCATTTGCTTACAAAAATGTTATATATATATATATAAATGTATTTTAATAGGTGCTTAGATTACCTAAAATATTACATGGAACCCACTGGGGGATTCCCATGTTGCCCACCTCCCACACCTCTCACCACATCCCACACAAACATCTCCCACAAGTGTGGCCCACCACCCTCAATGGACTTACATATCCTGGGGCCTTGCCACCAACCATAGACCACAGTTCACATCATAGACCATACTCTCTCCCACACAGTTCTGAGTGGTGTGTGCTGATTTAAAATGGCCTATATCCGTTGCCACAACGGTACTCAGGACAACCTCCAAATCCCAAAGAAGCCCCTGTATTTCAACCGCTCGTCCCCTCCCTGCCCCAAAAGTGTCAAGTGGCCACTGGCTCCACCTCATTGTTATAATTTCTTCCATTGCTAGAATCACCATATGTGTACAACAGACTACCATCAAGTCCACTCTAGTCCATAGTTCTTCCCCCAATCCTGAGGGGACTGAGATGGTGATGTCCACTCCACCTCCAAGTGAGAGAGGGCTTATATCCCATGGATATAGTGTGGGGGATGATCCTGCCTGCAGATGCAGGCCCTCTCCATTCCCTGGGATGGCCGTTGCCCATCGTTGTCTCCTCGCCAGATGACTTGGATGAGTCAATTGAGCTGTAGGATAGGAGTTGCAGCTCCACTGAGATTCCACGCACACCTGGCATATAGGTAGGCCAGAGGCTCCAGTCTCTGGAAGTATAATTAAAAACTTCAGCATCACATATAGGTTTGAATAGAAGGGACTGATGAACCATGTGCAGGGAACTTAGTTGAGTGCAATCCAATCACTCTCAGGAGCACAGATTCCAAAATAGAGCCCACTGATAAGGCATCAGTCTCTGGGGCTATCCCCCCTTATATAGGACCTGGGTCTCTTCAGAGCTCTCAGGAGCCCCTCTGTGTGGGGTGATAGGCACTTAGATGTTCTATGAGCTCCTACTGAGGTGTGCGTAAGCGTTACCTCTGGGATGACCTCCCGACTCTCTTTGAAGTCTCTTAGCCACTTGAACTCATTTGTCTTTACCTTTTCCCCCTTTTATTCAAGGTCTTTTTCCAGTTGTGTTGCCAGTTGGCACTTGGTATTAATCTCTCGTTGGCAGGGAGGCTCATCCCCGGGAGTCATGTCCCACGTTGGGGGGAAGGTAATGCAATCATATGCTGAGTTTGGCTTAGAGAGAGGCCACATTTGAGCAACAGGAGGCTCTCAGGTGGCAACCCTTAGGCACCCCACAACTGCAGGCTAAGTCTCAGTTACAAGAGCAAAGACTCACAAGGATAGTCATCAATAAAAAGAACACATCAGTGGGTCATCCTATTTTGACAGACACTGTCCCTGCACTCAGTGGACTATTGCTGCTCCCTTGGAGACTGTGGCAGAGCTCTCCAGGCTAGGAATTCAGATTCCCTCATTTATTGTGTGATTGTCCACTCATCGTGACCATGCCCCATCTTTTGATCTTTTGAATGATTTTGTATATCTTTCATGTATATTCGGATGAACTAATTCCCATGAAACCCCCCTCCTAGACACCTCCCACCAATAATCCCCTGCAGTACCCATTGTAACCCTTCTGTGATCCAAATCCTCCATGAACATGTAGTCCATAAAATAATCTAATACACTTACTAGGAAAAAGAAACAACTATGATAAGCTTACATGCAAGAGACAAACGTAAGGAAACTCAGGGAAAAAAACAAAACAAAACAACAAAAAAACAAATAAACAAAAAACAAAACAAAACAAAATATAATTAGTGGATTGGGACATTCAAAAAAATGGGCAAAAAAGCAAAGGAAATGCCTTTAAAATATTTATTCTTTTTTTTTT
>JAKSZT010034764.1:0-18051 GCA_026826555.1 Tolypeutes matacus | reverse complement strand
TTATATTCCTGAAATCTAGAATCTATGTACATAAAAGGGCTAGGTACATGCATAGAAAAGACCTGAGTATGTCCTAAGCTCTCACCTCTGGTTGACTATTAAGATTTGTACAAACAGGATGTTAGGGTTATGGAGTCATAAACTGGCTGAGTGTTGAAGCCATGTTCCATTGTACACATATAACATATCTGCAAGGACTTTGAAATTTTTTGTTGATTTTAGCCCCATGTGGAAATTTCTGACCATTCACTCTCTGACCACTAAGCTATTGGGACAGAGATTTCAGTGACCATACATGAAAAATGATACTGACTTCACAGAATTAGTGCCAAAAACTGACTACACAAACCACAACTACAAACAGTCACAACAAACCATGAATTCAGGAAAATCTGAAATCAGATTTTCAAATGATCCAGATTTCAGAGCATGCAATATAACAAAAGAATGTCCCCCACACAAGTTAAAAAACAATATAAATAATCCTTTAGGAATCTCAGATTTTGAACTTACTGCACAAAGATTACAAATTACCAATTTTTTAATATACTTTTTAATTTTTAATTTTTTAAAAATGATACTTAGATTACATAAATGTTACATAAAAAATATAGGGGATACCCATATGCCCCACTCCCCACCTCGTCCACATTTCCCCACATTAACAACATGCTTCATAAGTGTGTTGTACATCTGTTAAAATTGATGAACATATTTTGGAGCATTGCCACTAAGTGTAGATTAAATTGTAGTTTACAGTCTTTCCCACAAAATTTTGTAAGTTTTGATAAAATATATAATGGTCTCTATCTGTCATTGCCATTTTATTCAGGACAATTCCCAAGTCCTGAAAATTACAAATATTTTGCCCTCTCCCTCCCCTTAGAACCTCCAGTGGCCACTGCCTCCACATCGATAAAAGCTCTTCTATTGCTAGAATCACAATAAGTCTATAGTAGATTACCAGTAAGTCTACTCTAGTCCGTCATTCATTCCCCAGCCTGAGGATTCTGGGGTGGTGATGCCCACTCCACCTTTAATTGAGAGTGGGCTTAGATCCCATGGGGGCAGATGGGTGGGACTATCTAGCTTGCAGTTGCAGACACTCTCTGTTCCTTGAGATAGTTGTTGTCCATCATTATCTCCTTGTTAGTTGTCCTGGGTGAGTCCAATGAACTGATGAGTATGTGTTGCAACTGCTGAGGATCAGGGTCCAACTGGCACCTGGACAACTCAAAGATTTACATACACCTATCAACTCTAGTACTAACTAAAGGTTTAAATAGAAGAGGCAGAGGAGCCATATGTAGGGATAGCACAACTGATTCCAGCTCTGACACACTGGGGAGCATAAATTCCAAGGTAGAGCTCACAGGAAGGGCACCAAACTCCTGAGCTGTCTGCCCTGCCTATGGTGTCTGGATGTCTCCAGAGCCCTCAGGAGCCCTGCTGTTTGAGGCAATGTTTACTTTGGCAGTCAGTGAGATCCTGCTGAAAGGTACATAAGCATAACCTCTGGAATGACCTCCTAACTCACTTTGAAGTCTCTTATCATATAAACTCATTTGCTTTTACCCTTTCCCCACTTTGGTCAAAGTATTTTTCTTACTAGCTTTGCTAGTTGGTGCTTGGTAATAATCCCTTGATGCTAGGGAGGTTCATCCCCGGGAGTCATGTCCCATGCTGGCAGGAAGGTAATGCATTTGTTTCAAAGGCATGTCATTGGTCCATCCTCCCTCACTAGTCATTGCCCTTGTACTTGGGGGATTCTTGCTGTCCCATTAGAGAATATGGCAGGGCTCCTCAGGATGGGAATTTGATATTATTTCAGTTATGTGTGGATCTTCACCCATTGTACCGATGCCCTATGAACAGTTGAACATATTCATATGCCTTATAGGAATGCCCCAGGTGACCCTCCTCCCATGCACCCCCCATCACTGACACCCTACACCAATGATCCTCCCCTGCCACAGTTGTAACTCTTCTGTGATCCAAAACTTCTTCATGTAAATGAATTTGAAATAAAATACGTTTTTTAAAATTTTGACATTATTTCTTTCATCACTATCGGATGTGTTTTATTGTATATAGTGACATTTTTCTCTGTGTATTCCCCCAGTGTCTTTTTTTTTTTCATTGTGTCTTCAAAGAAGATTTAATTACAGTAAAGTCACATACAGAATATAGAGGATTCCCATATACCCAACATCCTCCCCCCTTTCCACTTTCCCTTATTGAAAACATTTCCATGTGGATGGTGCATTTGTTACAATTGATGTACAAATATTGAAACATTGCTACTATGGTCAATGATTTTCATTATGGTTTACATTTTGGACCATACACTTTCATAAATTTTGTTGAGATTTAACATGGCCTGTATCCATCATTGCAAGATGATGTAGAACAATTCCATCACCCCAAAAATGCCCCATATTCCATCTATTTTATTCCCCTCAGGAACTAGGGCAAGCACCAAGCTTCACTCTTTGAAGACAAAGTTTCATAGTTTCTTAGAACTACATTAGTCTTGACATACTGGCCTGTCCTCCCCTAGTAGGCACTGCCTATGCTCTCGAGAGGCTCCTGCCCCTCTATCTGAGAACATAGCAGGACTCCCCAATACACCTCCCACTCATTATGTGGGTCTTCACCCGCTGATAGAACACACTATGACAAGATGAACACTCACTCACTCCCTAGAAGTCTGCCTCAGTTGTGCCCAGTCCCGCGTGCTCCCCACATCCAACATCTTAAACCAGTAACCCTCCCCTGCCATATTTGCCAAAAGAACTTTCCCTGTGTTGTAGTTTCAACCACATACCTGCAAATCCCCAGTGCAGGGATTTACACATACCTGCTCCCTCCCCAAACCTTCCCCCCAGTTCCATGGAGAGTCCAACTCTCCCTGCAGTCCCTATCCAACCCAGTAGCATCATTGCACCAGCACTCTCCAACCCAGTAGCATCATTGCACCACTGTTCTGCCCATCCACTGCACAACTACTCCCCTCCACCTTATCATAGCTTTTTCTCATATGGGCGTTGGCTCACAACCTTCACCCTTTCTGTCTCCTGTAAACCTATCTTCCAGACTCTAGCTCTGTGAGTTTCTTTAATTTGATTAACTTTATATCAGTGAGGTCATGCAATATTTGTCCTGAGTGAAGCCTGACTTGTTTCACTCAATATAAGGTCTTCGAGATTCATCTATGTTATCCCATGTGTTAACACTGCATTCCTTCTTACAACTGAGTAATATTCCATTTTATGTATGTACCACAATTTGTTTATCCATTCATCTGTTGATGGACATTTGTTTTTTTCCCAACTTTTGGCAGTAGTGAATAATGCTGCTATGAACATTGGTGTGCATGTATCTGTTATTGTCCCTGTTTGTGCATTCCATGTTGTCATTCCAATCCCTAAGTCCCTCCTGGATTTTTTCTGTCTTATTATCTATCTGTTCTATGTGTCTGATTTCAGCTGTACTCTCTTTTACTTTGCTGATTCTCTCCTCTGCTTGTTCAAATCTGCTATGTGCTTCCAGTATATTTTTTGGTTTCTTGCATTGTGCCATTCATCACCATCAGCTCCATTATCTTTTTTTTTTTTTTTTTAATTTTATTTTTTTCCCCCCAATGGTACTAGCATTTATATTTACCCATATTGTTACCCTTACCAAAGAGCTTTATTCTTTTTTTTTTTTTTTTTAATTATGGGTAAAAATCAAAATTCTCACAATACATACAAACAATTGCAAAATGATATATAAACATATATGCATATATGTGTATTTGCTTACAAAAATGTTATTTATATATATATATATACATATATTTTAAGAGGTGCTTAGATTACCCAAAATATCACACGGCAATGGATGTAGGCCATTTTAAATCAGCACACACCACTCAGAACTGAGTGGGAGAGAGTGTGGTCTACAGTGTGAACTGTGGTCTATGGTTGGTGGCAAGGCTCCAGGATGTGTAAGTTCATTATCTTTTCATGTATGTTTACAATTTCTTCAGTATGTTCCCCCGGTGTCTTCTTAATATCCTTTATCTCTTTCTTCACTTCATTAATTTGAATAATGATATTTGTTTGGACATCCTTCATTAGTTGTTCCCCATTGTGCATCTCCTCCAGTTTTTTTTTAGTTTGTTCATTAGAGTGGGCCATGTCTTCCTGCTTCTTAATATGGTTTGTAATTTTTTGTGTGTCTAGGCATCTGTTTGTCTTGATGGGCTTATTTGTTTGGTTAGCTTCTCTTTCTTCTCTCAGGTTTTATTTTGTTGTTTGTTTGCATATGGCAAGGTTATTTTTTGATGCTTTGTTCCTCTCATTCTATATCCTTGCAGTTGTCTGTGTTCCCTTGGAAAAAAAAAAATTAGGACCAGAGAAAAGGAAAGAGATAAGGGAAGAAGTAGAAGAAGAATCATAATACAAAAAATGTAGAAGAGGAACCATGCAAGAGCTAGGAAACTTAAGTTATATGAATAAAAAGTCATAAAAAATACAAAGGAATAAGAATAAAGGGAGGTGGAATAGAAAAAAAATTAACCAAGAAACAGAGAAAAACATAGAATGAATTAAAAGTCTGGACAGATGAGTAGGGAAAAAATGAAGGAAGAAACAAAATAGAAAAAAGAATTAAAAGGTCAAACAGATGAGAATAGAATAAAAGGGGGAGAAAAGAGAGAGAAAAATAAAAATTAAGACCAAACAAGAAGTGGTGGAATGAAAGAAAAGCAAAAGAAGTCTGAAGACAGAAAAATTAGGGAAAGAAAAGAAATAAAGTAGGTTGAAACAAAGAAAGGGAAAAGAACAAACAAGAAACAAAACAGTAACCAAGAAGCAATCCGGGGAAAACAGCCTACCTCTTAGGCCCCTAAAGACCCTCTCAGGCTGCTGGTCCCTCCACAGGTGATATATTCAGTTTTGGCAAGTAAAATAAAGGAAAAAGAAAAAAAATCCAAAAAATTGTAAAACAAAACAATAGAAACTCGGTCTGTAAGTTTCCTATCATAAGGTGCTAGCTGTGGGCCTTATCTCTCCCTGGATCCCTTCTCTTAGAAGGTACCAGGGCTTAAACCAGGGACCTACATGCAAGACAGGAATTCCCCTCCTGTGCTACAGCAGCCCTATAGGCTAAATACACTTTTGAAAGCTTGTCTGATTCTTCCTGTCCCCGTTTCCCTTAGGGAGTTGGACTTCTAACAGTTTTCAGGGGCTGAGATAGTTAGGTGCCTGTCTCCACCCTCACCCTGAGCAAGTTCTTCTCTCCCAGGGTGGCTGGGTATGACAGCCTGTCTGAGCAAATTCCCCCTTCCCCCTCTCTGGGGCCACTTCAATGCTGGCTGATATCCTCCCCAATATTCAAAGGGGGCTCAAGTGCCCAAACAGTAGAAATGAAACCACTCCCCACCCTTCACCAGACCCCATACCTCCTAGGGAATGCTCCCTCCCACTCAGCTGGCCTTTGAGAGCCAGGGGTTGGTTCCACAGATGTTATTTGCCTTGAGGGTGGGTCTTACCTGCTGCCTTTTCCAGCAATAGGCGTGAGAAACTCACCACCTCCTGCTCTGCAGATTCCCAAAACAGCTCACTCAGCATAGGCCCCTATACTTTTCTCTCTGCCATTTTTTGCAGAAGAGCTGAGCAGTGCCCACCTACATCAATGCCATTTTCCTGGACTAGTATATAAATGACCAATTTTTAATCTGCTCAATGAGTAATTAGTAAAAGGAAAAACATGAGAATGATGTCTCATCAAATAGAGAATATAAACAGAAAGTATACAGTCAATAGAGATAGAAATTCTAGAGTTGAAAATTCCAATCATTGACGTAAGAACTTCTCTGCAGATGGTCAACAACAATTGTATCCCTGACTAAAGACCTGAACGACCCTCCCAGCAGCCTGGAGTGTGCACCTTCCCTATTTAAGTCCTTCCTCACCCAGATTGTGTTCATTCCAAAAGATGTAGTCCTGAGACTTTCTAGATTCTTAAGAATTTTACTGGTCACTAGTAATGTTGAATGAAGTTTCATACCTTTGCTTATGCTTAACTAACTGCAGATCCTGTGATTTAGGGTATACAGGGGAGGGGAGATGGTCAATTATTTGTTCTTTCAGAGACCTCCACTTCCTTCTGAGAACCCAAGACTGCACCCAGCCTGAATGAAAATCTCCCAAAGAAGAAACACAGCTCTGGTCTCAGAGATATTCCACATTCTTTTATCTGCGTCCCCATGAGACTTACAGGAAAATAATCACCCTCCATTACCATGGAGAATTACAACCCAAATTTCTGTGAACCCCAGAGAATCCTCCAAATTCCTACCTACATCAGCCACATCTCTGTGAAAGTCTACCTCATATCCTGTAAATTAATCTGTCCCAGTCTCACAAGGGAGAAAGGTGATTGTTTTGCATATTCAGGACACTTATTGAAGCCATTTAAATTTGAGAATCAGTTTTTCCATTTCTGTAAAAGAAAAAAAAGTCTGCTGAGATTTTTATAACTATTATATTGAATCTGTAGTTCCCTGTCGGTAATACCGATGTTAGAACAATACCGAGTCTTACCATCCATGAGCAATGTATGTCTTGCCATATGTTTAGGTCTTCAGTTTCATTCAGGTATGTTTGCTTGTGTTCAAGTGTTTCACCCTTTCATTAAATTCATTCTTAGGTATTTTATTTGTTAGAGGTTAATTGAATGGACTTTGAAAAAAATCCATTTCAGATTTTTTTTTGCTGTACTGTATCAACAAAATTGACTTTGTGTGTATATCTTGCACAATGTAATTTGCTTAATGTCTTTATTGTTACATGAGTATTGTTTTGGATTCTTTGGAATTTGTATTTAAAGGATTATGTCATCTGTGTATAAGTAGACCTTTCTTTCTTCCATTCCAATTTGGATGACTTCATTTCTTTTTCTTACCCAATTGCTGTGGCTAGACCTCATGGGAAAGGTTTTCAGTATTTCACAATTGAGTAAAATGTTCACAGTGGGTTTTATAGATACAGCTATGAACAGAGTAGAATGACTTCCACAAATGACCATCCCCTCAGTGAGCAAGAGAAAGTCCCCAGGTTATAGCATCTATGAGTGCATTTCTGAAATCCTGGAATGTGAGTTAATTGTAGGATATCTACATTTTTGTGGTTTTGAAGAACTGAATTCTTACTGATGTCTATGCATTCAAGTTTTAATAATAAGTTCATGGTAGAATATGCCTGAAATATTTTGATGTGTTCTTAAATTTTAAAAATTCAGTAAACCATATTAAATGAATTTATTCTTTCTAGATATTATTTAGGAAACAGTACTTTTCATGGAGCAAAGACAAGTATTAATGACAATCCTTGGGGACCATGGGAAATATAAAGATTGCTTTGAGGGATGTTGGTGTGTGTACCTGATGATAGGTATAAAGCCATAGGGTGGGAATATTATAGTCCAGGTATACATGACCCAGAGCATATGTGATTGTAAATCTAAAGCAAGAGAAATTTTTTAAAATTTGCCAATATAAACTGACATTCACCAACATAACTCCAAGTATGAAAATAGTAAAACAAAATAGAAAGGAAGTTAATAACTCTAAGTCAACTAATTCAAATATAAAGTATAAAAACAAATTTAAATATAAAATAAATATAAGAAACTAAAATCTAATGATTGTAGGAATAAAATACATAGAAATATATAAAAATAAGATAATTCAGAAATGAAATACCATATAAATCATATATTGGAAATAACAAAATTTATTTTAAAAAGATACAGACATTTATGGAGAATGACTAGATTTTGGTAATGTGTTAATACATATTTCCATTCATCTGTTGCTGGACACTTGGGTTGCTTCCAAGGAAGATGGAAAAATACCAGTTCACAAATGAAATGTAATATATACAAAATAGGGTAAAAAGATAATGCTTATGTAGAAAGAGAAGGTAAAAGCAGAAAGTGCTGAAAAGAAATTAGAAATTTAATGGAGAATGTTAAAGATTTGAAAAAAAAAAAGTCAAAATATGAGTGTGATGGTTAGGCTAGTGTGTCAGCTTGACCAGGAATTGTGCACACTTGTTTGGTCAAGCAAGCACTGGACTAATTGTAATACAAGGATATTTATCGATTTTAGTCATCAGTGAGTTTACCGTATAGATGGATGATTACATCTACAATCAATCAGGGAGATTGTCTTCAGCAATGAGTGATGTTTTATTCAATCAATTGAATGCCTTAAAAGGGGAAGTGATTTCATCATTCAGAGAGAAATTCCCAGTTCTCTTTGGACAGCTGTCTCCTGTGAACTTCATAGGACTTTGTTTGGAGCTCCTGTTTTGCAGCCTGCCTGCAGAATCTGGGCCTGTGCATCCCCACAATCACACAATAGAATTTTATAAAATCACACAATCTTTACAGATATCTCCTGTTGATTCTCTTTCCCTAGAGAACCCTGACTAAAACAATGAGGAATGGTAGAGACGGTCCAATACTTGAACACTGGAGTGTCTGAACCAGGAAACCAAAGCAAAGACTTGAAACAAATACAAAAAAGTACAATTCCTTTTTTTCCTGATGTGAAATTCTTTGACGCTCCATATCAAAAGTCACCTGGAGCACTGACTCAGAAAGACTAAATGCAAGGCATATTCTAGGAAAATTACCTGGGTTAAAGAAAACAAAAATCTTTATACACACATTATGTAAGTAATTAGAGTCTCATCAACATTTTTGAGATTTTGTGCCAGATGCAAATGGAGCAATATATTTGTGGAAAGAAATGTGATTCGTGGTTTTATACCCAGCAAAACTGAAATGTAAGTAAAAAGAGGCATTGAAATTCAAATATCCTACTAGACAAAGATTAATATTTTGGGCATGACCCCTTCCAGGTGAGTGAACAGAGTTCAGTAAATAAAATTACTGAAACACATTGACAGGAGGACAGATGATAAGCACTCAATTTGTATTATTCAACTAACAATCAATGAGGATTCTATGAGTGAGGGTATGACCTTGGTGGGAGCTATTATGGAGACCAAATATTATTATAATTCATATAGCACTAACTTGTTTAGGGTGCTTATCTGAATATGTATTTATTTATTTGATAAATAAGAAATACAAGTAGTAAAGATACAAATATTGCTTGATTAGAGAAGTAAAATTAAATCAACAGTTTCATTCTAAATCAAACATAAAATGTAGCTGTCATTTTCCATTTTAAAAAAGATATGCTGTGATACCAAAACATATTTTCTTGCATTAATATGTTCCAACATGTAAATATTACAAAACACTCCTCTTTGTAATATAATAAAGCTATTTTAATAATTACAATATTACAAAATAATAAGGGGAAATAAGTAGCATGAAATCCTACCTGCTTCTCTCATCCCAAGTGCGCTCTGCAGGCAAATTTCCTTCAGGTTTTGTTTCTTTGAATTCTACATACTTAAATAAATTCTTAAGACTGGTTTCTTGAGAAAAGGTGCATAAGCTAATCTGGGATCTGGGTAGGAACTACAGAGGCTCGGAACCCCATGGCTTGGGCAGGTGAGAGGTCCTACTGAGTTAGGAAACAGGGCCACATAGCTACTATGTTTGCATAAGAGACACCCCAGAGCATCACTGTTCTTATGGATTGAGTCAAGTCCGGATATAAAGTCATGGTTTCATCCTCACCTCCACTCCTAGGGATATGAACTCATCTGTGAATAGTATCATCAGAGATCCTGTTAGTGAAGGTGAGGCCAGCCTGCTACAGGGTGGCTTTAGTCCTTTATGCATGGAGTCCTTCTAAAGAGAGGAAGTCTAGTCTAGGTAAATTCATGATCAGGAGCAGAGGGAGACAGAAGTAGACAGATGATCAATGATGGAAGGAGAGGTGGAGTTATGGATTGCTGACAAGCTGCCCCCAGCTTGAGGAAAAGTATGGCCATGCTGACAGCTAGATTTTACTTCTAACTTCCTAAATGGTGAGGCAGACAATTCCTGTCTATACACCAACTAGCTGATGGTATTGGATAAAGCAGCCCTGGCAAACTATCACAATCTAACTCCCCTTTCCCCTTGAGACCTGAATTAGTGGCACTCAAGGTCACTCCACATTATTCACCACTCTCACTAATAAAGAGGGAGAATCTTGGTTGACCTTAAGTGGATTGGGAGGGCCAACTTTGGTCCTCAACAGGGCTAGAGCCCTCTCCTCCAAATTAAGGAGCCATAGCTGAGCAAACTTAGCGCTTATATTGAATGGGTTTCTAGTCTCTCAGGAGAGGCTCTCTCAGGACATTCTTCACTTGCCTGCACTTATTTTCACCATCCAATTCTTATCTCCACCTCCATGTTCACATGCTATTGCAGTCTCTGCAGTAAGCTCCTCAAGAAGGCTGAATGTCCTGAAGGGTCAAAGAGAAAGTTAAGAATCAATGGAGTGCAATTCACCTTGTTTCCCTTGCCCTCCTCATCCTACCCACTCCACACTCACACTTCCTCTTCCACTTCTTCTTGTCTTTTGACATCTTGGATGCCTTCTGTGTTTTCCAGGAAAAGATAATTTAGGTAAAAAGACCTCCTCCTCCTCCTCCTCCTCCTCCTCAAGGAGTGTAGACAGCTGCAGGGAGGAGAACACACTTGCATTTCCAGAGCCACATGTGCAACTTCACACCTGTGAGGGGAGAGCTCAGCCCAGAACCAACTTCACAGGCTCCCCCAACATGATGTGGATCTAAGCTTCTGACTTCCAGCACAGCTCCTTGTCTGGGCCATTCTGAACATGAGTTGACTCATGGTGCAAGGGAAGGTTTGGAAATCAGTGTAATGTTGAAATACAGTAGGTGGGAAAGGTGGAGATGTGTTTTAAAAACATTACCATTCATATGACCTCACCTTCCTGGAAGAGACCAAGTCCTTCAGAGGTGGGAAAGGAAGAGGTAAAAAGAAATGCTTACAAATAAGGAGCAGAGATTTTAAAAATAGACAGAAAGAGGAAATGATGGAATCTTGCGAATGTGAGAAAATTCTTCAGAATGCACCAGGGCAGTAATGGTGATGGGTTGGCCTAGTAAAAGGAAAGGAGAAAGTTCGGGTTGAAAGGAGAGCTTGAGCCCCTGTTGTTGATGTCACAACATGACCTGATCCTAGAATACAATGATGTCCTCATCTCACCCTTGGTTTGAGCCTTGATTGCTTCTCCTGTGCCCTGTGGGGTTTGCCTAAGATCTGGGGTCTGTGTTCCAGATCACACATGCTCTAATTTTAGGGAGAAATGTTCACATCTTCCTTACCTCTAAGGAAACAGGCACTGTCTCCTTGTCTTTCTAAGCATGATATTAGTTTCCTTCGCATCTTCCCTGGCTCAGAACCTCCCTGCCTCTCTCCTCTCTCATAATTAGTGCTTATTTCCTTTCTTCTTCTTTCCATTCATGTTGTTCTTCCATATGAGAACTTGGAGAAATGATCAAGTGTATACTGCTGTCCTCTACAATCAATAGATTGATCAATTTCCAATTCACCCATCTCCAAGAGCAATTCTGAGACATGGAAGTGATTCACGTCTTGTGAATGAGAGCTACCACCAAACCCCACAAATCAAGTGATTGACAAGTGCCTGTATTGACCTTAGGTGTGTGACAGAAATTTTGTCCTCTCAACACCCCTATAGGTTTCCCAACATTTTAGGGTGAATTAACATGAAATTAGAAGCAACTTGTCCACATTCCGTTATCCTGCTAGTGAGATAATAGGGTTTGTGCAGGATGTGTGGCCACTTAAATAAGTGGTTTCATCAGGCCTTTATAGCACTGGGTAGCTTGGGTGCTTTGACAAGCCCAAGGAAAGGTGGTACAGAGAGGGACATGAATGTTGTGTGAGGGACAAAGCAGACATGACTGGCAACAGCACTGGTTTCAAAGAGCAGCAGGGAAACTGTGGGCCTGCTGCCCAGAGGCTCTGACATGGGCCTGCTCAATTCCTGGGCACCACCTCAGTAGGACTCGAAGACCCAGGGTGTGAATCAATTCAGCAACCCATTCACTCAAGTCCTACAAAAACCAGCTAGGCTTTGTTAGCTCTTAATTGGCATCAAGAATCGAGCTTTTCTCAAATGTAACGAACTTTAGGTTTAATTCCTAGTCCAGCATTTTGGATTTGGGTGGAAAATGAAAAGTAGAAGTGAGTTCAAGAATGTGCTTCAGCCACACCTCTCAAGGACACCGGTGTGCTTGTAGTAAGCCCAGAGAACACGTTCTTTATGGCATCCAACTTGTGGTTACCCTTTAAAGCAGGAGTCCACAGTGAGAATAGAACATGAATGAAGTACAACCAGGCCTATAAGTGCACAGGGGAGAGACCCTGCTTCTCAACCACCATCCAGCACTTGCTATAAAAAAACTTTATCTTGAGAGGATAGACTGGCCTGCTCACGATTGGATGAGATAACCACTGAACTCAAAGTTGATGAAGTCGGAGCCCTTGTTTTTGACATTGGATCTTATACTGTAAGAGCTGGTTATGCTGGTGAGGACTGCCCCAAGGTAGATTTCCCCACAGCTATTGGTATGGTTGTAGAAAGAGATGATGGAAGCACGTTGATGGAAATAGATGGTGATAAAGGCAAACAAGGCGGTCCCACCTACTACATAGACACTAATGCTCTGCGTGTTCCAAGGGAGAATATGGAGGCTATTTCACCACTAAAAAATGGGATGGTTGAAGACTGGGATAGTTTCCAGGCTATTTTGGATCATACCTATAAAATGCATGTCAAATCAGAAGCCAGCCTGCATCCTGTTCTTATGTCGGAAGCACCGTGGAATACTAGAGCAAAGAGAGAGAAACTGACAGAGTTAATGTTTGAACACTACAACATCCCTGCATTCTTCCTTTGCAAAACTGCAGTCTGACAGCATTTGCTAATGGTCGTTCTACGGGATTAATTTTGGACAGTGGAGCCACTCATACCACTGCAATTCCAGTCCATGATGGCTATGTCCTTCAGCATGTGAAATCCCCTCTTGCGGGAGACTTTATTACTATGCAGTGCAGAGAACTCTTCCAAGAAATGAATATAGAATTAATTCCTCCATATATGATTGCCTCAAAAGAAGCCGTTCGTGAAGGATCTCCAGCAAACTGGAAAAGAAAAGAGAAGTTGCCACAGGTTACAAGGTCATGGCATAATTACATGTGCAACTGTGTTATCCAGGATTTTCAAGCTTCAGTACTTCAAGTATCAGATTCAACTTATGATGAACAAGTAGCTGCACAGATGCCAACTGTTCATTATGAATTCCCCAATGGCTATAACTGTGATTTTGGTGCAGAGCGACTAAAGATTTCTGAAGGATTATTTGACCCTTCCAATGTAAAGGGATTATCAGGAAATACAATGCTGGGAGTCAGTCATGTTGTCACCACAAGTGTTGGAATGTGCGATATTAATATCAGACCAGGTCTCTATGGCAGTGTGATAGTAGCAGGAGGAAACACGCTAATACAGAGCTTTACTGATAGGTTGAACAGAGAGCTCTCTCAAAAAACTCCCCCAAGTATGCGGTTGAAACTGATTGCAAATAATACAACAGTGGAACGAAGGTTTAGTTCATGGATTGGTGGTTCCATTCTAGCTTCTTTGGGTACCTTTCAACAGATGTGGATTTCCAAACAAGAATATGAAGAAGGAGGAAAGCAGTGTGTAGAAAGGAAATGCCCTTGAAAAGAATTTCCATACCTCTACTTTCCTGTGTCACCTTATGTTTCATAGCTTTAGTACACTCAGGAAAACAATGACCATCTTTTGTAGAATGTTTATACGTTTTTGCATATTTCAAGTTCCACTTAAAATTTTTAAGGCTTTAACTGGCTCTATAAATTAAAATAAGTTTGTGCTTTCTTTGAAATGCACTTATTCTTATTATAAGCATTTTATAATTTTGTATAAATATCTATTTTCTCTAAATATTTTGCTTTGAGTAAAATGCTTTCCAACTGTTTAGTATATTAATTACCAGTGGATTGGTAGAATTGCTTTTTATTGACTAGTAAAATTTAATGCCTATGCTTTATAACTCAGGCTTGCAAAATTAAATAAAAATTGCCATTCCAGAAAAAAAAAAAAAAAAAAAAACTTTGTCCCTGGTCCAGGTCAGAGCCTGGAAGAGATTGTGCCCCACCAGACTCACTGCATTGTAGTTCAACACCAAAACCCAAATGGCAATCTCTTGTATTCGGTAACTATGGGATGCTAACCAAAGAAAACCAAATGTTTGATGTCTGGCAGTGGAAGAGGCATGAAAAAACTAGTTTGTTGGAAGCAAATTTTAAACAGAAAATCAAGGAAAATTTATTTCCAGCACAGAGCACACCAAACCTTTGGTCAAGATATCTCTTATTATTACATTATTAAATATGAGAAGATGAAATCAGACCCTCATAAATATTTCCTTTACATTCTGATTGCACACCCCCTTCATAGTCTCCAAGGCACCAGGTATAATTACCGATCCTGGAATCCTCTCCATTAGATCCTTCCTTGAGAATTGTTACCTACCTGGATTGTCATTGTCTTCGCTACTGGTGGAGTCATACCTCTGATCTGGAATCCAATCTTTAGATACAGAAACATCCATAAGTAAGATATTGGAGATGGGGCCTCCACCCCTCCCTTCTCCACTTGAGGCCATGCTGGCTAGCATAGGAAAACCCAGCTCCCTACCCTGGGTGCTAAGACCTTCCCTGTGCTCTCTGGAGTCCAAGGCCTTCAACAAGACATTGCAATCAGTTTGCAAATGTGGACGAGGAGGTGAAGGAATCTGCTCTCAACTTCTCCCTCATTTAGCTGGAAAATTACAGCACTCTGCCAATGTCTCACCTTGAAATTATGACTGTTTGGACATGCACACTGTTTATGATGAGTTCAAAGAACGGACCTCGTACTAGACTCTGGGCAGCTGCCCTGGAGAGTATTTTATGGGGATGAAAAGGTTCTCTGGATCATCCGTACCACAGCTACTAGCACAAATGGATACTGGGCTTCTGAAAAATTGTAAAAACTGCAATGTGCTGCAGATGCCCTTGTGCTTTGGTGCTCAGTACCAGGAATTAAAATGACAAATGTTGACAAATTCATAGTAGAACTTTAGAGACTCTGCCAGGCAGAAGAGGTATGAGGAAAGTGTATGATTTTGGAAACTAAGCCCCTCATATCTCCAGTGCCTGGGTCCGTATTCACCAGCTGTGCAGCTCTGAATACTTTATACACCTTCTCAACTCTTCCCTGTCTCATATGTTAATGAATGGCCACATGTCTGCTTTTCTTTCACCATGACCACTGAAAATGCCTTACAAGAGATGAGATTAGTAAACCAAGGTATAGTAATACATCGCAGTAAGAGGGGTCCTGTACCACAACTTTATCGTGTAGAGCTCTGTGAATGTTTTCTTCAGTGTTGATTGGATGTTCTCTAGAGTTTAATGTGGTATACCTGACATATGGTAAACCACACACATTTAGTACATAATTTGATAATATTGACAGACATGCATTTCCGTGAAGAAATATTGAGGATATTGTTTACACAGAATGGTGACACTAGCCATTTTGCTGTTTAGTGGGTGAAAAATCCAGGAAAACACACAAAGGGCCACACATTTGTACACATGCCCATTGAGAATCAAACATAGGTATTCTGAGAATCACATCACAAACATATACATCTAAACTCACACCACTCCCATGCACACAGACACACACCAACTAAACAGAACACAACTTCTTAAGAAACATGGCTAGTCTTACCTGGAATATCCATTCCTTTCACCATAGCCCACTCCTCATTCCCACCAGGAGGTTGTAATCAGGGACCTCTTGAGATTAAACCAGCAAGGAAGACCCATGTTTTTAATATGTAGATTTTTCCTCAGGGAGTGTGTGATTTCAGAATACCTACCATTGTTGCTTGCACTTGGGGCTGGCTGCAGTTACAGAGAAGACAGCACTGTAAGGATCAGAACTCACAGTATAGTGCTACCAAAGGCTTTTGTCCTCTTGGTGACTTTAGAATAAAGGATGGGAAAGTTAAGGAAAGGAGACACCTGAGGAAAAGACAGAAACTTGTCCTGGATGATGTATTTCTCAAGTCCATTTTGATTATGATTCAAGTAGAAAATATTTTTGGTAAAGGAAGTCTTTCTACCATATAGTTAATAACCTGATGCTGCCTGTTATGATTGTCCCCTTGACATAGTGATTAGCCAATAGATGCCCACTGAACACTGACCCACCAGACATTTATACATCCCACCTCTATTGTACATGGTCAGATTTTCATATCTGAATTAGATGCATCAGTTCTACCTCAGATGAAGAAAATTGACCTTACCTTGGAGTAAAATGGGGCTTGCTCTATGGCCCCGGCACCTAGATTCTCCTCCAGCAGGCCCTCAGGGGGAGCTAGGAGGACAAAGAGTAACAGTCAGTACATTGGGCATGTTACTCCTGGATTAGTCAGGAAGCATTACTTGATTTGGAGCAGGGTAATAGAGAGACAGGTAATAAAAAGCATAAGTGAGCTGCTGAGGAGTAGAAGGACAACAACATGGAGGAGTGGCAATAAAAAGGGAAGCCGTCCTTGACATTATAGCAAAAGACATCCCAAAGCAACATGAAATAAACCTGCAAAACGACTAAAATACAGGATTTTGTTCAGTGGCAGATTCTTACTACTCTTCCTGCGCCATCTGAAGCCCAGCGTTATTGTTGAACCCTTGAACATATGCATATTTGTAACGTGTGCAACTATGATGGAAATGAGCAAAATCCCCAACCACCTAATGGGAACACAGCTGCTTCCAAGTACTGTAGTACATGGTCATATGTCTTCACCTAAAAGAGAAACACACCCGTATTTCTTTTGCCCACATGGAAGGTAAAATTAGTGTTCTCTCCACAGTAAAGCAAGC
The DNA here is from genome assembly GCA_026826555.1 of Tolypeutes matacus. NCBI lineage: Eukaryota > Metazoa > Chordata > Mammalia > Cingulata > Chlamyphoridae > Tolypeutes > Tolypeutes matacus. Next base: position 1,062 of record JAKSZT010034764.1, on the reverse strand, counting down.
ACAAACACCCTAGTATTTAAGTCATCTAGATTTTTTTCTTAACATGCAACTGATACCAAAATCCATAGCATTTTCACTTACTCCTGAAGCCCACCTACAATTAGAGAAAAGAAAACAGCCTGAGGACCGGACCATGCTGTGTAGTGTTTGCACAAATATTTTACTCTGTTGCTGCCTTTAGAAAAGCAGGTGTAGACTGGAATCTTTGGGCTGTCCATGTGCTAGTTGGGCCCTGAACTCAGGCAACACCTACTCTCCAGTTCGTTGAACTCACATAAGACAAATAACAAGGAGGTGAGGATTGAAAACCACCATACCAAGGAAACAAGAGAGCCTACAACTGTAAGCAAGAGTGTCCTATCCATCAGCTGTATGGGATCAAAGCCGCCTCTCAATTAGTGGTGGAGTGGACATCACCATCCCAGAGTCCTCAGGATTGGGGAATGAACTGTGGAATTCAGTGACTTACTGGTGTTCTACTATAGACTTACTATGATTCTAGCAATGGAAGAAATTACAGCATTGATATGGAGATGGTGGGCACTGGAGGCTCTGGGAGGCTGGGGTAGGGAAAGACAGGGGTAATGCAGGGGCTGTTTTGGGACTTGGGAATCATCCTGAATGGCATTGCAATGACAGATATATGCCATTATATGTCTTCCCACAGTCTGCAGAATTGTGTGCGAAAGAGTGTCAACTGCAATGTGAACTATGGTCCATGCTCAATGGCAATGCCCCAGGATGTGTTTATCAATTGCAATGAATGTGTCACCCTAATTAAGGATATTGTTTATGTGGGGAGGGTGTGGGAGGTGTGGGGAGTAGGGCATATGGGAATCCCCAAATTTTTGTGTAACATTTGTGTATTCTAAGTATCTATAAAAATATATATATATATAAAAGAAGCAGATGGGAAAAGAGTGGTCCAGTCAAATACCACTAAAGTAACTGTAACAGACACGTGTGGAAAGGCACAAGCTTTTCCTGTTTGATGCATCTCTCCCAGACCAAGGTAATCATATATATCATGAATAATTACATGGTCTGATTTTCATACCTGAA
>JAKSZT010034761.1:0-13991 GCA_026826555.1 Tolypeutes matacus | reverse complement strand
GATGTAATAATATTGTTCAAACACTAACAAAATATATAACAGGAAGAGTGCTACCAACATATTCTATGATGTTAACATCATCCTGATTCCAAAGCCAAATAAAGATATTACATACAAATTAAAATTAAACACTTTGGTTCTTCAAAAGACATTGTCAAGAATGTAAAAAAGGCAACCTACTTAATGGGAGTAAATATTTGGAAAACCACCTATTCAACAAGGGTTTGATAGTCATGCTATATAAAGAAACTATATAACTCAATGATAAAAACACAAGCAAGTCAATTAAAAAATGGGCAAAGGACTTAAATAAATATTTCTTCAAAGGGGAGTCATATGTGGCCAAAACACACATGAAAAATGTTCAACATCACTTACTGTAGGGAACTGCACATCAAAACTACAATGAGATACCATTTCACACCTTATAGAATGGCCATCATCTAAAAAACAGAAAACTGCAAGTGCTGGAGAGGATGTGGAGAAATAGGAACACTCCTTTACTATTGGTGGGAATGTAGAATGGTGCAACTTCTGTGGAAGAAAGTTTGGAAGTACCTCAAGAAGTTGAAAATAGAACTGCTGTACTATGCAGAAATCCTGTTACTAGAAATATATTCAGAAGAACACAAAGCAAGCACGTGAACTGACATTTGTGCACTGATTTTCATATCATCATTATTCACATTTGCTAAATGCCATAACTGTAAGAAGGACAGGCACAATATCACAGCATTCTACAGCTAAGTCTAAATTGCTGGAAAGCTTGATATTTCTCATTCTTGGGCAGCTCTAAATTTGACTACAAAATTTTTTTAAAAGTTTTTAAGTTCATTCTTAAATTTTACATAGTTCATAATTTGTATTGTTTAAATTATGATTTGCATGCTAGGATGCAAACTTCCATAATATTTTATTTTAGATAAACTTAATGCTACATGCTTAACAAAATAAACTGTGGTCTCATTTGCATTGAGGTGCAGAAAGGCAGTCATGAAAAACAAAACTGTCCCTAATTCTGGTTCTTTTCTAAAAAAAAGAAAAAAATCATATGTGTGTGTATGTGTGTGTGTGTGTGTGTGTATACTGTATATATATGATACAGTTGGGATTGGAACCTAATTTAGTTAAACAGAAATGGAAGAAAATATTTTATATGACTGAGTTGAGTTGATCACTAAACTATTATTACTTTTATCTTAAAGAAAGAAATATGTAAACCAAACAACTATGTTAAAGAGAAAATGAATTGATTAGCTGAAATAGAATCCACTTAAAATCAGGCAACCTTTGGTAAAGCTTTGCAAATATTAAACAATGTATGCTTATCATTTTGAAAATAAGAATTTAATGTTAGAGGAACGAGAAGAGTTCCTTGGGTATCTTCTCATTCATGATTGATGTTGATGAATCATTTGTCACCATTGATCTGTGTTTCACGGTACCAAAGGGGTCTTCTCCACTTAGAAAAGGAGGCTTTGCACTCCCATTTGAATCTCTGAAGAACAGACAGCCTTCGACCCAGACGGCAGGGGTACCGATATACAATATCTGTGGATATTATAGACCCTGGGATGGTGTGTGGGAATCCATGCTACAAGGTAGGGGTTGGGGGGGGAGTCGGGGATGGTCCTGTAGCCAAGCAGGCCACAAGCACAGTAGTCTCCTTGTCTGGTCTCCAGGTTGTAGGCCAGGGTCACTCATGCAGCAGCAGCTTGGTTTCATGGCAGTTCAAGTTGCAACCCAGTTCTCTGGGGTGCTGGGGAGATGGGCAGGGGCTTCCTGCTGGGGGGCATCAGGTGTGGATGGTGTGTGGGAAGCCAATAGTAATATTTTGAGGATGCTATTTCATAGTTTGTAACAAAAATTTTGTAATAATGCAAGGCGTTAAAGATGGGGTGATATATGGGAATAATGTTTGATGATAGACATGTTTGTTTTGTAACTTCACAACTTTTACTATACACTTATCATTTATGTTCATGTATGAATGATTTATACAATTTTTAAAAAATCACTAGCATTTCTACACACTACTAATGAGAAATCTGAAGAAGTCAGAAAAGCGTTCATTTAAAACAGTGACTAAAAGAATCAAATATTTGGGAATAAACTTAACCAAGAGCATAAAGCAATTGTTTTTGAAAACTGTAAAATGTTCTTAAAAGAAACCAACGATGATCAAAATAAATGGAAAAATATTCCATGTTCATAGGTTGGTAGACTAAATATCATTAAGATGTCAATTTCACCCAAATTCATTTACAGATATAACACAATCTCCAAATTCCAATAGACTTCTTTCTGGAATTGGAAAAGTGAATTATCAAATTTATCTGGAAAGGGACAGATCCTCAAATAGGCTAAAATATCTTAGAAAAGAACGAAATTGGAGGCTTTTCATTCCCCACCTTAAAACATATTATCTGGCTATAGTGATAAAAACAGCATGGTACTGGTCTAAAGATAGATTGACCAATGAAATAAAATTGAGAGTTCAGAAATAGACCCTGACAACTATGATCATGTGATTTTTGAAACTGCTGTCAGACTCACTCAAATGGATCCATAGAGCCTATTCAACAAATGGTGCTGGAATTGTGGATATCTTTATCTAAAAGAAAGAGGACACCTATTTCACACCTTTTCCAAAAATTATTTCAAAATGGATCAGAACCTAAATATAAAAACCAGAGCCACAAAATTCTTAGGAAAAAAAAATAGAAACACCGACAAGATCTTGTGGTAGTTGAGGTTGTTTTAGATCTTATACCCAAGGCATAAACAACAAAATAAGGAAGTAAGTAAACGAGACTGCCTCAAAATTTAACACTTTTTCATTTCAATTAATTTTGTTAAGAAGGTGAAAAGGTAGTCAATGTAAAAAAAAATCTTTGGAAACAAATCTAATAAGAGTTTGATTTCCATGATATATAAAAATATCACACAATGACAAAATGACAAGCAACCAAATTCAAAAATGGGGAAAATTCTTGAACAGACATTTTTTCTGAAGTGGAAATGCTAATAGCCAATACACACATGAAAAGATGTTCAACATCACTAACTATTATGAAACTCAGATCAAAAATAAAATGAGGGAGATGCAAGATGGGAGAATAGGGAACTGCAAGTTGCACTCCTCTTCCAGAAACTGTAGGAAGGTAGGCAGATTTACCCAGCAGAACGGAAGCCTTGGGACTACAGGGTCAATTGGAAAGGGCATCTAGAGAGGGGGCAACCAGTTGGCTGGGGGAGAGGGAACCTGTAGGAGATAAGGCACTCAAGTTGGCTCAGAGGGAAAAGGAAGCAAGGGAAGTGACTTGGCTGTAAGTTTAGTGCTCAGCTAGTTCCAAGAGTGAGGAAATCATGCCCCCCCATTAGGCAACCAGGGGTGCATCCAGGTAACCAGCTGGGTCTTGAGGTGCAGGAGCAGTGAGGCATACAGATGTAGGAGACTGACACCCAGCCAACTCAGGGGGACAAAGATATAGGGGAAGGGGAGATAGGGCAGGTAGAACTGAAAAAAACATGTTACCTGGTGTTGAGGAAGGGGTAGTTGATCAATTAGTCTGGCACACCCACCATCCCTGGGAGAGAGAGGAACTGGGTCAGTGAGTGGGTGGCCTGACAGGTGACTAACAGCCCAGGAAAAAGGGCAACTGGGAGAGGCCTAACATAGCTGGTGGAGTGGGTGTAACTCAGTGGTAGAATGTCTGCTCCCCATATATGAGGTCCTGGCTTCATTCCCTGGTAACTTCTGAAAAAATGTCTAATCAACTTGAGGGGTCCAGTGCAGGGAGGGACACCATAGGAGCTCCAGGGAGCAGAAGTTGAAAGAAAAGCAACTTCAGGACTGGGAACTTAGACTGATATTTTTTTTTTGTTTTTTTTATTTTATATTTTTTATTCTTTATTCTTTTTTTCTATACCCAGATACCTTTCCTGGGGAGTATGGGCTGCAAGGTGATTTATAAGCACTGGTAGCCTGAATGTTTGCAGCTGCCCTGAGAGGAAAGCCTGTTTTTGTAAATTTTTTCTGTTCCTTTTTTTTTCTCCTTAGTTTCTTTATTTTTTTCTTTCTCATTTTTCTTTCTTCCCTTGCTTTTATTTCATTATATATTCTCTTGTTTAGTTTTCATTTTCTTTCCTCTATTCTCATCTTTCTGATCTTTTATTACTTTTTCTCTGTATCTTTATTTTTATTACACCATTTATATTATTTCTTTCTATTTTTTATGATTTTTCACTCTCATTACCTATTTTTTTCCTTCCTGGTTCTTTTATGGCTTCTTTTCCTTCTTTTTAAAATACATTTTCCCTTCTTCTTTCTTTCCCTTTCTATGGTGTTAATATTTGTCAGGAAACTTGGAAAACTATAAGGATATACAATATGTAGAACCAAGTGGCACAGAAGACCCTTAACAAAAAACAAAATGACATAAAACCCTACAGTAGAAATAGAACCTAACTATCTGAATTATCCCTTAAAGATAAACAGTTATCTAGACACCAGAAAAAAATTATCATACTAAGAAACAGGAAGACAGGGACCAATCTAATGAACAAACCAAAAATCAGGAGGAGATGAAGAATTTGGAAAAAACTAATCAAGGCTGTCCAAACAAATATCATGAATCACTTAGTGAAGTAAATGAAAAGTTAAAGGATATTAAGAAGACACTTGGGGACCATCCAAAAGAAACTGTAAACATATATAAAAAATAACAGATCTTATGGTGATAAAAGACACAATGCAATTAATTAAAAACAAGCAGCAAGCATAACAGAAGATTTTATCAGGCCTACCTTGAGACACATACTTATCAAATTGTCAAGTGCTCAAGACAGAGAAAATACTGAAAGCAGCAAGAACAAAGAGATGCATCACATATAAGGGAGTCTTGATAAGATTAAGAGCTAATTTCTCATCTGTAACCATAGAAGCAAGAAGGCAATGGTATGACATGGCTAAGGTGTTAAATGAAAAAAACCTGCCACCAAGAATTCTGTATCCATCAAATTTGGCATTTAAAAATGAGAGAAATTTCAAAATATTCACAGAAAAACAAAAATTAAGAGAGTTTGTCAAAAAGAAACCTGACCTTGAAGATATATTATAAGTAGCATTGCATGTTGTAAGGAAAAAAAAAATAAACAAGATAGAGGGTTGGAGGTGAGTGTGAAAAGGAAGATTATTAGTACGAATAATTAAAAGAGAAAAAGTAAAAACAAACTACAACATACATAACCAACAGAAAAATAATGACTAATGTAAGTACTGCCTTGCCAGTAATAACATTGAATTTAAATGGCTTAAACTCTCCAAATAAAAGACTCAGTTTGGCAGAATGGATAGGGAATATGACCCATCTATATACTCTCTACAAGAAACTCACCTTACACACAGGGATGGAAGGAAGTTGCAAGTGAGATGTTGAAAAGTATTTTTACATGCAAAAAATTACACAAAAGAGGGAAGTAGTTATACTAATATCAGACAAAATAAAATTTAAATGCATAACTATTGTAAGAGTAAAAGTAGGACACTCTATTTTTGTAGAAGGGGTAATGTATCAAAAGGGAAAAATAACCATAAATGTTTAGGCGTCTAACCAGTGTGCCCCAAAATACATGATGCAAACAATGTAAAAGCTCAAGGAAAAAAAGATACCTCTACATTTATAGTGGTGACTTTAATACATCATTCAACAAAACATCTCAACAGAAGGTTAATAAATAAACAGAAACCTTGGACAAGGAGATCCACACAATAACTGAAAGAATATTAAATTCCCATCCTCATAAGTGCTGCCACATTCTCTAATGGAAGAGCAAGAATCCCCAGAGTACAGGGGTAATGACTTGTGAAGGAGGATGTTCCATTGATAGGCCATTAATATTGATGACTGTTCTTATAAACCTTTACTCTTGAAATGGAAACTTAGCCTAGTATTATAGGGTGCCTAAGAATTACCTCCTGAGAGCTTCCTTATTGCTCAAATCTGACCTCTCTCTAAGCTGAACTCAGCATATAAATGCATTACCTTCCCCTCAGCATGGGGCATGACTCCCAGGCATGAGCCTCCCTGGCATTGAGGGGATTACTACCAAACACCAACTAGCAATGCAATTGGAAAAAGACCTTGACCAAAAGGGGAAAAAGGTAAAGAAAAATGAGTTTATATGGCTAAAAGACTTCAAAGTGAGTCTGGAGGCCATTCCAGAGGTTACACTTAAGCAAATTTCAGCAAGATCTCATTGACTGCCAAAATAAATACTACCTCAAATAGTGGGGCTCACGAAGGCGCTGGAGACAAGGGTAGATATTTCAGAAGTTTTATGCCTTGCCAAGGAGTCCTACTTTGGAATTTATGCTCCCTCATATGACAGAGATGGACTCAGTTGTGGTTTCCCTAAATATGACTTTTCTGACTCTTCTATTTGAGCCTATAATTAGTACTAGGGTTGATATGTGTATGTCCAAGAGACTAAAATCTTTGGGTTCTCCATGTGCCAGCTTGGCCCTGAGACTTAATGGAGTTGCAAGACCTACTCTGCAGTTCATTGGATTCACCCAGGAGAACTAACAAGGAAACGATGAAGGACAATGACCATCCCAAGGAACTGAGAGAGTCTACAACTGCAAAGAAGAGAGTTCCATCCATTTGTCCTATGGAATCAAAGACACCTCTCATTTAGAGGTGGAGTGGACATCACAATCCCAGAATCTTTAGGATTGGGGAATGAACTATGGACTAAAGTAGACTTACTGGTGTTCTACTATAGTCTTATTGTGATTCCAGCAATGGAAGAAATTATATCATTGATGTGGAGGCAGTGGCCACTGGAGGTAGAGAGAACAGGGAGAGGGAAAAACAGGTGTAATATGGGGTCATTTTTGGGACTTGGGATTTGTCCTCAATGACCTTACAATAACAGATACCGGGCATTACATATCTTGCCTTAACCTACAAAATTATGTGGGAGGTAGTGTAAACTACAATCTAAACTATAATCCATGCTTAGTGGCAATGCTCCAAAATGTTTTCAATAACTGTAATGAATGTACCACACTAATGAAGGATGTTATTAATGTGGGAAAATGTGGAAAGCATAGGGAGTGGGGCATATGGGAATTCCCTATATTTTTATGTGACATTTATGTAATTTAAGTATCTTTAAAAAACATAAAATATATTTTTAAAAAGATCAAGACTTAATAGACATATACAGAACATTACACCCTAATCCAGTAGGATATACATTCTTCTCAAGCACACATGAACCATTCAACAGTATAGACCAAATGCTAGGCCCCAGAAAAAGTCTCAGTGAGTTTAAAATCACTGAAATTATATGAAGTAATTTTTTCTGACCACAATGGAACAAAGTTGGAAAATAAGCAGGGGCACTGAAACAGAATAAGCACAGAGATATGGAAATTAAACAGCCCAATCAAACAATCAGTGGGTCAAGAAGGAAATTACAAAGATATTAGTAACTACCTTGAAAAGAATGAAATTCAGAACACAATATATCAAAATCTAAGGAGTGCAACAAAAACAGTGCTAAGAGGGATATTTATAGCCATGAATGTTTATATTAAAAAAGAAGAAAGTGCTTAAATCAAAGATATACCTGGACACATGGAAGAACTAGAAAAAGAACAAACTAATCCCAAAGTGAGCAGAACTAAATAAAAATTGAGATTAAATAAAGCACTTGAAATTTTAACAATTCCAAAAGCTGGTTTATTGAGAAGATTAATAAAATTCACAAAACCTTTGACTAACAAAGATAAAATTGAGATGATACAAGTAAATAAAATAAAAACCAAGAAAGTCGTTATCTCCACTGATCTCACATATATAAAGAGTATCATAAGAGGATACTTTGAAAAATTGTTTGCCAACAAGAGAGATAACAAGATGAAATGGTCAAATTTTTAGAAAAACACAAGCAAGCTACGTTTAAAAAAGAAAAAGTTGTTGAATTCAACAAACCAATCACTAGTAATGAGAATGAATTAGTCATCAAAAACCTTCCAACCAATTAACAGAAATAGTTGAAGCATAGCATGGTATTTGTAACTAGCAGTGCTATTGTATGGGTATGGCAGTGGCTGAAAAGGAAAGTCTAAGGTCATGTATATTACTAGAAGGAAAGCAAAAAACTGTAACATGGAACTATAAAGATAGTGAAACTTCATGTAAAACATGAATATGGTTGATATTGCATATATGACAGTTTTTACAATATATAAATACAAATATACTAAAGATAAGGAAAAAGAATAGCAACTTTGTATGGTAGATGAGGCCTTGAGAGATTGAGAGATGATGAGCTTGTTTGTGTTTGTTGTTTATTTTTATGATTAATGGAATTATGAAAGTGCTCTGGGAGTGATTGGGGTGAGGAATGCACAAATGTGATTACACTGAATACCATTTAAAAATAAATAAATAAATAAATAATAAAACATTTTAAAAAATTAAAAAAAACCTTCCAACCAAAAAAAGCCCAGGACCAGGTGACTTCACAGGTGAATTCTACCAATCATTCCTACAAGAACTAACACCAATCTAGCTTAAGCTCATCCAAAATATAGAAGTAGAGCAACATTATCTAACTCATTCTATGATCCCAACATCACTCTAATACCAAAGCCACACAAAAGATGCCACAAGAAAGAAAAAAATCTAAGACCTATATGTCAAATGCTTAGATGCTAAAATAATAATAAAAAATACTTGGTAATTGTATTCAACAACATACAAAATAAATTATTACATCATAATCATGTAGATTTTATCCCTAGTATGCAAGGATGGATCAACATGAGAAAATCAGTGTAACATACCACATTAAAAAATCACATAATCATCCCTATTGAGGCAGAAAAAGCATTTGCCAAAATACAGTATCCTTTCTTGATAAAAACACTTCAAAAGATTAGAAATAGAAATAAACTTCCTCAGCATGATGAAGTGTGTATATGAAATACCACAGCTAATATCATACTCAATAGTGAAATATTAAAGGCTTTCCCTCTAAGCACTGGATCAAGAAAAGGATACCACTCTTACTGCTCTTAATTACCATTGTGTTAAAGTTCTTGCAAAAGCACTTAGGCAAGAAAAAACTAAAATAAAATGCAAATAAATTAGAAAGGAAGAACTAAAAAATTTCACCATTTGCAGATGACATGATCCTATATGTAGAAAGCCCTGAAAAATCTACAAAAAATGCTTCTAGAGCTGATAAATGAGTTCAGTGAAGTGGCAGGATATAAATCAACATGCAAAATTCAGTAGCATTTCTGTACACTAATAAACAATATGGGGAAATCAAGAAAAAATTCCATTTACAATAGCAAATAAAAGAATCAAATACCTAGGAATAAACTTAAGTAAAGGTGTAAAGGACTTTTACACAGAAAACTACACATTGCTTAAGGAAATCAAGACCTAAATAAATGGAAGAATATTATATGTTCATGGATTGAAAGACTAATTATCAGTAATTGTCTGTCTTACCTAAATTGATATACAAATTTAATGAAATTCCAATAAAAATTACAACAGCATTTTTTTACTGAATTGGGGAAGCCAATTAGGAAAATTATATGGAAGGGTAAGGGGTCCTGAAGAGCCAAAAACTTATAGAAAAAGAAAAATACATTTAGAGGAATCATACTACTGTACTTGAAAGCATACTGCAAAGCTCCAGTGGTAAAAACAACATAGTATCGGTACCAAGACAGACAAATATGCCAATGGAACCAAATTGCGATTTCTGATATACCTCCTTATATATACGGTCAACAGTCATTTGAGAAGGCCACCAAGCTCACTCAACTTGGACAGAATGGCCTCTTCAACAAATGATTTTGGGAGAACCGGATGTCTATATCCAAAATAATGAGAGAAGATTAAGATCTCTTGTCCTATATAAAAATTAATTCAAGATGGATCACAGACTTAAAAAAGAACCAAGACCATAAAGCTCCTACAAGATAATGTAGAGAAGCATCTATGAGATTTTGTAGTAGGAAATGGTCACATAAAATTTACATGTAAAGTACAAGCAACAACAACAAAAATAGATAAATGGGAACTCCTCAAAATTAAAAACTTTTGCACTTCAAAGGAGTTTGTCAAGGGAAAGAAAAAAGCAGTCTACTCAATGGGAGAAAATATTTGGAAACACCTTATCTCATAACTGTCTAATATCCAACATATAAAGAAATCCTAAATCTCAAAACTAAAAATACAAGTACCCCATGTAAAAGTTGAGCAAAATAGTTGAATAGACACTTCTCCAAACAGGAAATTCAAATAGCTAAAAAGCATGTGAGAGGATGCTCAAAATCACTGTTGGGGAAATGCAAATCTAAACAACAATGAGATATCAATTTAAACCTAATAGACTGACCCATATTAAAAAACAACAACAACAACAACAACAGAGAACTAAAAGTGTTGGAGAGTATGTGGAGGAAAGTGAACCCTTATCCACTGCTGGAAGGAATGTAGAATGGTGCAACCATTTTTTAGGACAGTTTGATGGTTCCTCAGGAATCTAACCATAGAATTGCCATATAATCCAGCAATCCCACTGCTGGGTATATATCCAGAAGAATTGACTCAGGACCATGAACAGATATGTGCACACAAATGTTCATAGCAGCGTTATTCACTATTGCCAAAAGTTGGAAACAACACAATTGTCCATCAACAGATGAATGGATAAGCAAATTGTGGTATATACATAGAATGGAATATTACTCAGATGCAAGAAGGAACAATGTATTGACACATGCAACAACATGGATGAATCTTGAAGACCTTATGTTGAGTGAAATAAGCCAGTCACTAAAGGACAATATCACATGACCTCACTGTTATTACCTAAACATATTGGCAGACTCACAGAGATTGAGTCTGCAAATTATCATGAAACAGAAAGGGAGATGAGTGGGGTGAACTGATGCTCAATAGGCTTGAGCCTATAATAAGGTAGAAGGGAGCAAGTTGGCAATGGATTGGGGGTGAAGGTGGTGCAGGGATGTGGTGGGGTTGATAGTGATTAATATAGGGGCAAGCAGGGGGTTGGGGGTTGGACTATCCATGAAACTATGGTAAAGTTAGAGGAAGGAACAAGTGAACTCTAGGGTATTTGTCAATCTGTGCTTTAAACTACAATGGTGGGAATGTACTTTCAGCAAATATGGTAGGAGAAGGTTCCTGGTGCAGTGTGTTGGTGGTGGGGGCATATGTGGGAAAGGGTACACTTTGAGGATTTTTCTATGGATATGAATGTGTTAATATTGTTGTCATAAGGTGTTACCCCAGTGGAGACCCGCACAATAAACTAGAAAATATTAAACTCCCTTCACGTGGAGTCATGATATGTTCTCAAATTGAGGAGCATGAATCTCTCAATTACGTATTAGTGCATAATAAAAGAAAACAGACCAGTAAGTCAATCCCTCAATATTAATGCATGAAACTATGATTCTTATTTTTGAAAAATTGAAACATTGTTTACCATGGGTTCTGGGGGTATAGGGAAGCACAGGTGTAATATAGGGCATTTTTAGAGCATTGAAATTTTTCTGCATGACTTTGCTATAACAGCTATAGGCTATTATACATTTTGTCAAACCTATGAAATTGTGTGGTGCAAAGTATAAACCACAATGTAAAAAATTGACCATAGTTAAGCAGCAATGCTTCGATAGTGTTCATCAATTTTGTGTGTGTGTGTGTTTATGCAACCATCTTTAATTTAGTGAGCTGTTTTCCTGCTAAGGGTGTTGATGGTATTCAAATACAGGGGACAATGTCATGGAAAATATACTCATTGGTCTTGAACTATGTAGAAGTTGTAGCTCTGTGTGGTGTGAAAAGAGTAAAACCTTATTTAAATCCTCAAAAACTGTACAATTGAACAGGCTCAAGGTAGTATTAAACAGTTAGAGTCTTTGAGTTTACTGGGTTTGCCTCAGTAATAAGAGACTGGAACATTTTGGTCAATCTTCAAAATCTTCTACAGGGTTTAGAAATGTTCTACACACTTAATGTATTCACACATATGAACACACTTCTATTCACACATCTTACTAATCAAGTGAATAAATAACATGTTCTGTGCATGTCACTCAGCTTCTTTCCCCAGACATGCCAGTTAATGCTCAATGGACCCATATAAAATGTGACCAGATCAGTTGTCAAGTGTTCATCAATTTTAACAAATGTACCACACTAATGAAACATGCTGTTAATGGGGAAAAGTGTGGGAGGGAGGAGAGTGTGGTATATGGGAATCCCCTATATTTTTTATATAATATTTCTGTAAACTAAAGCTTCTTTGAAGATAAAATGAAAGAGAAGAGAAGACACTGGGGAAACATTGGGGAAAAGAAATTGTCAGTGTACATAAAAGATAACAGATCATTCTATGATCAAACATACAATTCAAAAAATATGTATATTAGAGTTTGTTTTGGGGGAGGTTTTGGATTACAGAAAAGTTACAATTATGTCAGGGAAGGAACATTACTGCAGAGTGTCTGTGCTAGGATCTTTGGGGAGGGATGCACCTGGAGAATGCCTATATGGGTTATGAATGTGCTCATGTGGTCATTAGGTGTTTTCTCAGTGGGTGGAGATCCACACAATAACTAACAAAATATTAAATTCCTGAGAGTTATATAGCACTGTCCTGGTCTGCTGATCCTCCAAAAGCAGGTCCCTTAGACAGCTTTTGGCTCTTTCTCCATTTTTTTTTTTTGTGTGTGAGAGCATTCAGCTCTGCCTGTTAGTCTGCTATCGTCTTCCCACAATCCTCCATTCTCTTTTTATCTATGTTTATAATTTCTTCAGTATGTTTCCCCTGTGTTTACTTAATATTCTTTATCTCTTCCTTCACCTCATTAACTTGGTTCCTGCTATTTTTTGGACATCCATGATTAGTTGTACCATATTCTTCATCTTCTCCTGTTTCTCATTTTGTTCATTAGACTAGCCATGTCTTCCTGTTTCTTAATATGGTTTGTAATTTTTTATTGGCATCTAGGCATCTATTTATCTTGATGGGCTTATTCAGATGGTAGGTAGAGTTCAACTCAATCACAAAAAGAAGGGAAAGGCAAAAAGAAATCTGAGGTATCTGCTTTGGCAATGTGCAGACCAGGAGAGTGCTGCACATCATCCAGGAGGGAGAATGATAGACAAAAAAGAGCCAAATGAAAACTTTGAGTTACTTCCCCCTGTGGCTTGGAATGGCACATATGCCCCATCCTCAAGCAGAATAGCCTAGGTAAAACCCCTGGCTCACTGCAGCCCACTGAGTAGATAAGAAAATGTTCCTCCCTGTGAGGAAGAGTGGTCTGATGGAGGAGAGAGAGTGGCTTCTTTCCAGGGACTTTGGCCAGCAGATCCCCCTTTGAATCTCAAAAAAGATACCAGCCAGCACTGAAGCAGCCCCAGGGAGAAGGGAGGGGGGATCTGATTAGGCAGGTTGTTACACACAGCTACCCTGGGAGACAGAGGAACTAGGTCAGTGAGAAAGTAGTGGAGACAGGCACATAATCAGCCTGACAGAGAAGGAAGCCAAGAGAGACAGACAGCAAACTGCCAGAAACCCAACTCACCTGAGGGAACAGGGATGGGGAGACCAGATAAGCTTTCATAGACTACCTAACCTGTAAAGTGGGTGTAGCTCAGTGTAGAAATACCTGTCTTGAATATATGAGGCCCCTGGTTTGATTTCCAGTACCTACTAAGAGAATAATTCAGATAGTGACCCACTGGGTTGACAGGTCCCCAAACAGCATCTTAAAACAGGGAACTTATAGACTGAGGTTTCTTTGTTTTAGATTTTTAAATCAGTTATATTTTATTTTTTATCTTTTTGTATTCTTTATTTTATTTGCTAAAACTGGGTGTCTTACCTGTGGAGGGCAGGCTGCAAGGTGATTGATT
>JAKSZT010034752.1:0-24676 GCA_026826555.1 Tolypeutes matacus | reverse complement strand
TGACAAACTTCTTGGGCTCGTGGCTTCAACCTCCTCCAGAGACCTGCACACTCTCCACAGGCCTCTATAGACTCCATGGGCTCCACAGGCTCCACAGTTCTGTCTAGACTCAATGTGTTACACAGGATCCATAGACCTCATGGGCTTCCACAGTCCCCAAAGTGCCCACTGTCTCCACAGGCCTCCACATCCTCCATAGCCTCCATGGAATCTATGGTCTCCAGAGGCACCACATGCTCCACAGGTGTCAATGGCCTCTAGCACATGCCTCCATGCAGTGCACAGACTCCACAGGCTCCTTGGGCTCCACGTTCTCCACAGGCTTCATAGGTATACACATGCTCCACAGACTCCACCAACTCCACAGGTTCTATGGGCTCCACAGGCTGCACGTATTTCACAGTCTCCCTGGGCTTGCATAAGCAGCATGTTCTCCAATGGCTTCAATATCTCAACAGGATCCATGGCCGTAAAGAGGCTCCAAAAACCTCTAGGGTTAATTCATGCTCAATGGGGTCCATGATATCCAAGGCCTCCATGACTTCCATGTGGATTCACAGTCTCCAGAGGCTCCCCAGGCTCCACAGGCTCCATTATCCTGCACAAGCCTCATAGGCTCCATGGGCCACAATGGGCTCCACCGACTACACAGTGGTCCACATAATCCTCAGCTTCTACAGACTCTACTGCATCCTCAGGTTTCATGGGCCTCCAAAGGCTCCAAAGACCCCACAGGGTTCTCTGGCCTACACAGCCTCCAGCGTCTCCATGGATTCTACTGTCTGTACAGGTAGCACATGCTCCACAAATGTCAATGGCCTCTAGGGGCCTGCATAGGCTACACAGGTTTTTTTGGGCTGCATTGTCTCGACAGGTTCCATGGGCTCGACGTACTCCACAGGCTCCAGAGATGTGCACAGGCTCCACAGTCTCCACAGACTCCACTGGCTACATGGGCTCCACGTGTTCAACACTCTCCATGGATATGCACAGGCTCAACAGGATGCACAGAATCCACAGCCCCCACGGGCTCCATGTACTCCAAAGGTTCCAAGAGCGTGTTCAGCCTACATGGTCTACAAGAGTTTCAAAGATTCAACAGGGTGCATGGGAATGCAGAAGCAGCACAGGCCTTCATGGGCTCCCCTGCATCCCCAGTAATGAACACACACTATGTACTCAACTGGTTCCTTAGGCCTGCACTGACTCCACAAACTTCCACGGGTTTCACAGTCTCCATGGCCACCATCAGCTCCATGGATTCCACAGGTCTCTACATTCTCACAGACATCAGAGTGTTCCTGTACTTCACGGGCTTGCACAGGCTACACAGGCTTCCTTGGCCTCCATACACTATACCTGCCCTGCAGAGGGGACCCGAGAATGCCATACTCAAGGACAGTACCACTGTGCTCAATGGGCTTGTGAAACCTTGGCCCCATGGAGTTCCAGAAATACTGCGATCAGCCTCTTCAGGGGAGCAAAGCCTCAGAACCCAACCATAGGTTCCGGAAACCCCATTCACATCTGTATCAATAATATCTGGGTAGGAGGCAAAACATGGGGCCTCAGACTATATGTTGGTCAAGATCCTGGAGCTGAGTATACAATCCAACAGGGTATTCTAAAAACCCCTGCACCCAATCCAGTGGGCCCCAACTGGGACATTGTCCTTAACCCAGAACCGGTAAATCTACCCAAAAGAAAACCAGGACCCTTAAGGACACCTAAGCAAAAACCCCCCAGAACCCCCTTGTTGTCAATGTTGTACTCTGTCATCACTGTCTTAAATGAGAACCAGCCAAATGCCACCAACGATTGCTGGTTGTGCCTAAACCCCCCACCCCCTTGTTACATTGGAATAGGAGCAGATGGAAGCACTATCCCCAATACATCATTGTATGTACAAAAGTTATCAGTAAACGAGGGCCAAAGTTTATGTAAGTGAGGTCATAAGCCAATTCTAACTCTGGGGGACTTACAAGGTAACGGTACCTGTTTCAACCCCTCCTCAAGCAAAATCAATGCAACCTTCCTAGGACCCAATGTTCATCAGCTGTTTTCTCTGACAAAACTGGTGAATTCTATTATTGGAAAGCCCCAATGGCATCTGGTTCACCTGTACCCAAGGAATCTCCCCTTGTCTCTCCCCCCAAACCTTGTCACAATCCAAGACTGAAAAAGACCCAGTCGTTTGCATCCTGGTGCGTATCATCCCACAGGTATACTGGTATTCAGGTGATGGTGGATGCGAGCATTTTAGGACTATGAGTCAGTTTAAATGAGTTCCTATTCTCATTCCCATTATGATCAGCCTAGGGGTCGGGGGTTCAGCAGCCTTGGGAATGGCAGCCATGATCACTGTAAAGAAAATTTTAACACCTTATCCACTCAAGTTGACTTAGACCTAAAAATGTTAGAAAAATCAGTTAGTCATCTCGAAAATTCCTTATCCTCTCTGGCCAAAATGCTTCTGCAAAATAGTTGTGGGTTAGATCTATTATTTTTAAAAGAGGGAGGACAATGTATGGCCATAGGCGAAACCTGCTGTTTTTATGCTAACCACTCAGGAGTGATAAAGGAAAGCCTCTCATTAGTCGGAAAGAGGCTACAGGAATGAGAAGAACTCAGAAAAAAAAGTACAAACTGGTACAAAAGCCTGTATTCATGGCCTCCATGACTAACTACCTTAATCACTACTCCTGCAAGTCCACTTGTCCTCATTATGCTAGGATTTCTAGTGGGCCATTATTTCATTAACTGTCTCACTTCCTATATTCAAAAAAGAATACATGCAGTAAAACTAATGGTGCTAAACTCTCACTACACACCTTTTGCTACTGACGCAGAGTAAATGGTTTGATTAATGCCATTACAGGAGCAGGTAATGAAAAGGAAACAAGACCACACCAATTCTCCCCAGCAGGAAACCCAAGCTTATAAAATATGTGTGGTCGTTAAAAACCCAGAAACCCACCCAGGCCTAATTGGGGAATGGCAGACCTAATGTTGGAATGGCGCCAACTCGTGCTGGGAAAAGTTCAATCACAAACCCCCCAGCTGAGATGCTAATGGCAAATATCCACTTCTGTAATTCTGCTTGCTTGCTTTGCTCAGAAACTTATATAAAAATGTATGTGTATAAACCTACCAATCCTGTCTCTTGGCATATGCAGGAATATTGGGTATGCACGGGAAGAAATTCTATAAAGGCTGCATCCTCCAGATTTTAGGTGTGACTCTTCCTAAAGAGCACATCCCAGACATTAATAAAGTTTCCATTAAATTTTTCTCATAGGAGTTGTTGTTTATATGAAGTGTTCCACTTCACAGTGCAATGGTGGTCAGCACCCCAGTTTGCTCAATGATGCCCACACCCAAAGTACAACCACTACTTTATGAGTTCATATTTCTCCCAGACATAGCAGATCTCTCCTGATCCCTGGGCCCTGGTTTAATGCCCTTGTTTGAGTCTTGTGTTGGCTACGGAAAAGTATGTTCTTACGAATCCATTGCTCTGTGTGTAAGCCTTTTCTATGTAGGACAATTTGGTTAGATTCAGATAAGGGTCCTTTTGATTAGGTCACTTTTTGTTGGAATGCTTTAGTTTAGTTAAGGACCCCTGATTAGTTTTCAGGCACCAGGATGGACCCCAATTCTTTGGCGGAAGTCCTACACATGAGGAACACACAAAGAGTGCTGCCATGTGGGAGAGGTCTCCAGTATATCTTACAGCTGGGGAGAAGACATAACCTGAGAGGCAGAGGGAGAGGCCAGAGGCTGCAGTCATGGAGCAGCTTGAATCTGAAGACATCCAGGCCAGAGGAAAAGGGATAGCTGTGAACAATTATGTCTAATGGCCCACTGCTGAGCTCAGGGACAAAATGAGTTTGAAGGGGAAGGCAGAGACAGACAGGGAGGTCGAACATTTTACCTTGGGAGGAGTTCAGCAGCAGCTGACCCTTGTTAAGACACCGTTTTTGATGATGCCTTGATTTGGATATTTTCACAGCCTCAGAACTGTAAGCTTTAACCCTAATTAATTCCAATAAAAGCCAACCTATTTCTGGTATTTTGCATTGGAAGCACTTGGGAAACTCAAAGTGCTAGGGATACAGGTTTGGAGAGCTACCCTGTTCCCAAATGGCAGTGTTATCCTGCTGTCCAGTGAATTCACCTGTAAACTTTGTGTGTCTCCAGACTAAGCAGGATTGAGTACTGGTAAGATGGAGGGGGAAGTGCAATTGGCCAGCAAGGCCTGCAAGACAGGGAGTCAGGCAGGGGAATTACATTGTTTGGTGACTTGTATAAAATCATAGATACCCCACTATGATGTACCTGTCTCAGGCAGGGTTTGGGAGGTGGGCAGGGACTGATAAAAGCGTGGGACCTCGGGTCTGGTACAACACAGGTGTCAGGGCACAGAGAGGAGACTCCCTGCTCCTGCTCCTATTGCCCTTCCCTCCTTCCCTTGGCCTCCAGCATTGACCCTCTGAGGAGGCTGTTCTTACTGTATCACTTTTGGGTCTCAGGCACAGACTCAGGTGTCCTGTTTCCAGTTCTACATTCACCTTCTCCAATCTTGGGGCAGCTAAAGAAAGAGCAATCCAAGATGAACCATATTGGTGTCAGGAAGGAAATATCAAAATACACATTAAAGCATTGGCTACACAAATAACATCACCAGAATGAGCAACATTAGGCCAGTGACCCTAAAAAATAGTCCAGGAATCCCAGAAAGTCCTTGGGCATATGGCTGGCAAGAAGAGAAGTGAGGTTGTGAGATGGTTTCATGTTTGCAGAAAACCTCAGAGGGTGCCGATGCCAGATATTTCTCAGACTAATTAAATATCAAAATTTCAACACGTTTTTAACAGTGTTGAAAATGATGCAGACCTCGTCAATCCCAGAAGACAATGGAGAGGTTGGATGGGAAGAAGCACTTGAACAACTGGAGAAGGAGGACTCTAACACATATTCACTGCAGGTCCTCCAAGCCAGGAATGTCCTGTTTGGGAACCAAACTCTCAGAGCCCCAATGAAAACCATCGTCATAGGTTCTTGATCCACAAAGGAGGACAAGGAGAAAGCCATGCTCACCACTCACAGTGTCAGTTACTGATGTGAGTCACTCTAGCCAGT
The DNA here is from genome assembly GCA_026826555.1 of Tolypeutes matacus. NCBI lineage: Eukaryota > Metazoa > Chordata > Mammalia > Cingulata > Chlamyphoridae > Tolypeutes > Tolypeutes matacus. The sequence continues at coordinate 19,534 of JAKSZT010034752.1, read as the reverse complement.
CTTCACTTAGGAGTAAGCAGCAGGAAGTCAGTCTTCTCCTGTGGTGCTAACAGCCCTCTAACCATACACGTGTAGAGAGCAGTGTGGACATCACATCGTCGTGTCCATGCTCCTCGTGCTCTGTGCTCACTCTTGCTGATTGAGGTCTCCAACCACTCAGTCAGCTGGGGAGGGGGCAAAGGGGAGTGGGCACTTTTCCTTTATGGGGGAGAGTATTTCTAAAGTGAGGGAAAGTGCCACCCCAGTAATGTTGCAGATACAAATTAATATGTTCAAATCAACTACTTTGTATGATTTCATTGTGTACTATTTTCATAATTTCACTTAAATTATAACCAAATTATCTACTCAAAAATATAAAAATATTTTATGTCTGTTATGGCACACAGCCAAATTCCTTCTCTAGCTACAACCCCCATTCCTCCTTCCTCAGAATTACCTGCATTGGCAGATTATTTGGGTACAATTTTTCTGTTTGCAAATACATGCATTCTCTAGTTTCATCCATCCCACACCCTATCACATATGAGAAAAATATTGGAGTATAGGTTAAGAATATAAATAAAATTTCTAACTTAATATATTTGAGTTTAGGAATATATCATTAATTATGAAAGGATCATTTCTGATTTAAATTACAAGAAAAATTGGAGTTAAGTTGAAAGCAGGCCACTGTAGTTCAGTGGTTGTTAAACTTGAATCCACATCAGAATCAGGTGAAAAAATTGAAAAAAAAAATCAATAGTTGGGGTGCTTAATAAGAAAATGCTACAAAAATGCGAAACATTATTTTTTAAATGGTAATTTTTTCAATGCTTACCGAGAATTTAATGGATTGAAGAATGTGTGAAAATAACCAGGATAATTTGAAATAAGTGGAAACCCCAACTTTATATAAATTAAGAGAAATCTCGAGTTCTGATGCATAAATGAGTGGTTACAAATTAAACACAGATGAGTGTGGAAGAAGATGTGGGAGGCCAGATGTCTGAACAAATGCAAGTGCACTTTTCCAAGGGGAGAAGACATTCTGAATTGCACAGTCACATCTGCTTCCTTAAAAGATTGGCAACAAGTTGCACAGACTGGAAGTGGAGATTCTTTGGAGATACACATTTATTATATTTACAGGGTTTCTCTCCAGTATGAATGTTGTAATGTTTAATGAGATACGGAATCTGGCTAATCCACATTCCTTACATGGTTAGGGTTTCCCATCTCTATGAATATTCTCATGCTCAGAGAGATTTGATTTGCTACTGAAGGCTTTCCTACGTTCCTTACCTATATAGGGTTTCTATCCAGTTTGCCTTCTCTGGTGTGTAATGAAGCTTGATTTCTGAATGAGAACTTTCCCACATCCATCACATTCATAGGTAATCTCTCCAGTATATATTCTCAGATTGTTAATGAAGTTTTCCTTCTGGTTGAATTTTTTTCCACATTCATTGCATATATAGGGTTTTTCTCAGAAATGAATGCTCTGATGTTTAATGAACTGATGCTTTTGGCTGTAGGATTTTCTGCATTCTTTACATTAATTTTGTTTCTGTCTATTATGTGTTTTTTCATGTTCTGGAAGATTTGATTTGTACCTAAAGGCATTTACATGTCATATTTGCATAGGCTTTCTTTGCAGTTGGAATTCTCTTGTATCTGAGATTTGACATTTGAATTAATGCTTTCCCACCTATATATGATTTCTATTTGGTAAGAATTTTCTGATGAATAAAGAGGTTTTCTGTTAGGTTGAAAATTTTCCCAGATGTATTACATTTCTATGCTTGTTCCACTGTATGACTTTTAAAATGAAGAGTAAAAATGACTGTAAAGAGCCGACTATATTCAGGACACTCATATGGTTTCTCTCTAGTTTGAATTTTCTCATATTCCATGAGGTTTTATTTCAGATGGAAGCATTCCCATGTTCATTATGATACTAACTAATGTATGAATAATTCATGCTCAATGAGATTTAATACCTGGCTGAAGAATTGCCAATATTCCTTTCATACACAAGGTTTTACTCCTGCATGCTTCTTTGATGTGATTCTAGCTTTCCCAAATTCATGAAATCCCAAACGGTTTCTCTGAAGGATTACTTCTCAGGTATCACATGAGTTTGAATTTCTAAGAAAACTTCACACTCATTACCCTTAAAGGGGAGGACTACCATGTGGCACAAACTGGTAAAAGTCATTGCCTTCATTCTTTTCTCCTTACCTAGATAAACTCATGCGTAGGTAAGCATGATGCAAATTCTTTAAAGTGTAGCTCCATTCATAGAAGTGTTATATTGAGGAAACAATGCTTGCATGCAGAGAAAATACGTTCCCAACTTTCTGACATAATCTGCCTTCATCTTTAGTCTGTACTTTGTGGAACTGGATATAGCTTCAATCACAAGCATTTTGTTATGTGGTTCTTTATGCTTCTTTATGTCCTATGCTTCTTCATAGTTTGTGAGGTGCAGAAAAAGTAGTGCTGAGAGTGAAATTTATAGCATTGAATGTGTTCATTAGAAAAGACGAAAGATCCAATATCAACCATCTAAGCGTCCAATTTGGGAAGCGCAACAATATCTCCTTTTAATTTTTTCTATCATTCATGGTTCTTCTTGCTTCAAAGGAGCATCACATCCAGTTTGGTGACTTCATAACTAGGAAATGGGGAAGTGATACAACACTTGATTTATCATGGGGACAAAACAACAACACAGAAATCAACCCTGGAACCTTCAGGCTTCTGAAGAAGAAGAAAAGTGCAGCTTCCAAAGATGCATGAGTAAGGTCGCCCCAGACCAAAGCTAACATGTCAGTGCATGAAATCCTGAATATTTTGTTTAGGACTGATTATTTTTGTTGAATTTTTTTCTTCTATTTATTTGGATGAGATGCACTATTTAATATTCTTTAAAGTTTACCAGGGAATTTATATCAGTTTTGCTTGCCTTTCAAAATTTGCACATATTATTTATTATTGACTGGCCAAATAAAATATTTCAAGACATTTTATATCCTGCCTTACACAGCCAAAGGTGTGCTAATGCAAAATACCAGATATCTCTGGGTCTTTATAAAGGGTATTTATTTGGTGTAGAAGCTTATAGTTACCAAGCCATAAAGCATAAGTTTCTTCCTTCACCAAAGTCAGTTACCCCATCTTGGAGCAAGACAGCTGCCGACATTTGCAAGGGTTCAGGCTTCTTGGTTTCCTCTCTTTGCAGGGCTGCATTTCTCTCTAGATTCAGCTCCTCTGTTTCCTCCACAAGATCAGCTGTAGACCATGAGGTTCTCTAAGCCTTGCCTCTCACCACAAGGCCATCTGTGAACTGTCAGGTGAATGACTTGTCTCTTTTCCCTGGGGACTTCTGTCCTTGCTCATTAGAACACCAACATCAAAACTACTGCAGTTCTGTCCTTTGCATGTCTTTTTATGTTTGATACCCCACCCACCAAGGGGAGGGGCTCAACTCTCTACTGACTGTGGCCCAGTCAAAGCCCTTATAATAACTTAATCATGCCCAGATTAACAAACCAGTTTACAAGCATAATTCAATATCTATTTTTGGAATTCATAACGATATCAAACTGCTACATATCCATTTACCCATCTTATGCTACATATTAATTTATGGTGTATTTTAACACTTAATTGATGTCCTAGGCCACAGATATCATTATTAATTTATCCATTCAATAGTCTTTTAGATATACGAATTTAATTAGCAGATATTGTTCTTCAATCCATCCTGAAACTTGAAACTTGAGATTATTTTCTTTCTGCCTGAAGAATATTCTTTTACTTTTCTTTTAAAGTGAGTTGCTGCTAGCAAACTTATTAGGTTTTTCTTGTTGTTGTTGTCGTGTTTATTTATTTTTATTTTTTTTGAAACTTTATTTGTACATTTAATAATTGAAAATATAAACCATTAAGAACTAAAAAGTAAACACAGATGAATAAATATATACATTTCTCAAATAAATGTAATGGATACATATATATATATATATATATTTTGGAACAAACAAGATGTTACACAATATATTTGGTTCATAGTAATGCATTCATACAGTATTTGTCCTTTCGTGTCTGGCTTGCTTCACCCAACATTATGTCCTCCAGGTTTTTCCATGTTGCCATATGCTTTACACCTTCATTTCTTCTTACAGCTACATAATATTCCATCATGTGAATAGACCACCGTTTGTTTATCCATTCATCTGTTGATGGACACCTGGGTTGTTTCCAAATTGTGGCAATGGTGAATAATTTTGATATGAACATCATTGTGCAGATGTCTGTTCGTGTCACTGATCTCAGTTCCTCTGGGTATATACCCAGGAGTGGTATGGCAGGGTCACAGGCAAGTCTATATTCAACTTCATTGGGAACTTCCAAACAGTCCTCCAGAGTGGGTATATCATTCTGCGCTCCCACCAACTGTGAAGAAGTGTTCCTAACTCTCCACATCCTCTCCAACACTTGTAGTTATCTGTACTTTTAATAGTGGCCATTCTGGTGGATGTAAAATGATATCTCATTGTAGTTTTGATGTGCATTTCCCTAATCATGAGTGATGTTGAGCATTTCCTCATGTGCTTTTTTGCCATTTGTATTTCTTCTTTGGAGAAATGTTTATTCAAGTCTTTTTTCCATTTTTTAATTGGGGCATTTGTCTTTTTGTTGTTGAGTTGTAACATCTCCTTATATATCCTGGATATTAAACCCATATCAGATATGTGATTTCCAAATATTATTTCCCATTGAGTTGACTGCTTTTCACCTTTCTGACAAAGTCCTGTGAGGTGCAAAAGTGTTTAGTTTTGAGGAGGTCCCCATTATCTATTTTTTATTTTGTTGCACGTGCTTTGGGTGTAAGGTTCAAGGAACCACCACCTACTACAAGGTCTTGAAGATGTTTCCTTACATTTTCTCCTAATAATTTTATGGTCCTGGCTTCTATATTTAGATCTTTGATCCATTTTGAGTTGATTCTTGTATAGGGGGTGAAATAGGGGTGCTCTTTCATTTTTTGGTTATAGATATCCAGTTCTCCCAACACCATTTGTTGAAGAGACAGTTTTTTTCCCATTAATGTGGGCTTGGTAGGTTTGTGAAAAACCAGTTGACTATATAGGTGAAGGTTTATTTCTGGGTTCTCAATTCTATTCCACTGATCGAAATGTCTATCTTTATGCCAGTACCATGCTGTTTTGACCACTGTAGCTTTGTAATATGTTTCATGGTCAGGCAGTGAAATTCCTCCGAAATTGCTCTTCTTTTTTAGAATGCTTTTGGCAATTCAGGTGCACTAACCGTTCCAGAGGAATTTGATAATTGCCTTCTCTAATTCTGTAAAGTAAGCTGTTGAGAATTTGATTGGTATTTCATGGAATCTGTAAATCAGTTTAGGCAAGACTGACATCTTCACGATATTTATTCTTCCAATCCATGAACAGGGAATGTCTTTCCATTTATTTAGGTCTTTTATCATTTCTTCCAGCATTGTTTTGTAGTTTTCTGCATATAGGTCCTGTACTTCTTTGGTTGAATTAACTCCTAGGTATTTAAGTCTTTTGTTGCTATTGAAAATGGAATTTTCCTCCTGATTTCCTTGTCAGGTTGTTCAGTAGTAGTGTACAAAAACATTAGTGATTTTTGCATGTTGATCTTGTATCTTGCCACTTTGCTGAACTCATCTATTAGTTTAAGTAGCTTTGTCATGGATACTTCAGGATTTTCCAATTACAGGATCATGTCATCTGCAAACAGTGAGAATTTTACTTCCTCCTTCCTTATTTGGATGCCTTTAATTTTTTTGTCTTGTCCAATTGCACTAGCTAGAACTTCTAGTACACTATTGAATAACAGTGGTGGCAGTGGGCATCCTTGTCATGCTCCTGATCTTAGAGGGAATGCTTTCAACCTTTCTCCATTGAGTATGATGTTGGCTGTGGATTTTTTATATATGCCTTTTATCATATTGAGGAATTTCCCTTTTATTCCTATCTTTTGAAATATTTTTATCCAAAAGTGTTGTTGGATTTTGTCGAAAGACTTTTTTGCATCTATTGAGATGATCATGTGGTTTTTTTTTCTTTCAATTTGTTAATTTGGTGTATTACATTGATTGATTTTCTTATGTGGAATCAGCCTTGCATAGGAGGAATAAATCCCACTTGGTCGTGATGTATAAGTCTTATGATATGCTGTTGGATTCGATTTGCAAGTATTTTGTTGAGAATTTTTGCATCTATGGTCTTTAGAGAGATTGGTCTGTAACATGCTTTTCTTGTGGAATCTTTCTCTGGCTTTGGTATTAGGGTGGTGTTGGCTTCATAAAAGGTGTTGAGTAATTTTCCCTCCTCTTCAATTTTTTGGAAGAATATAAACAGCATTGGGGTTAATTCTTTTTGAATTGCTTGATAGAATTCACCTCTGAAGCCATCTGGTCCTGGATTTTCCTTCATTCTCCTTAATTGTGATTGGTTGTTAAGTTCTTGTATTTCTTGTAGCTTCAGTGCAGGTTGGTTATGTGTTTCTAGAAGTTTGTCCATTTCATCTAGGTTGTCTAGTGTGTTGGCATATAATTTTTCATAATATCTTCTTCTGATTCTATTTATTTCTGTGAGATCATTTGTTATTTCCACCCTTTCATTTCTGATTGTGTTTATTTGCATCTTCGCTCTTTTTTTCTTTGTTAGTCTAGCAAGGGGTTTGTCAATTTTATTGATCTTCCCAAAGAATGAGCTTTTGGTTTTGTTCATTTTCTCTATTGTTATTCTGTTCTCAATTTCATTTATTTCGCTCTAATCTTTAGTATTTCAACATTTTTAAATACTTCATTCAACTGACATCACATGAATTTAACTATTTTCATTATTTTACTTTTTTTAGGTAAAAGACCAAATTATTTGTGACAGTTTGAAATTAAAGCTATCTTTCAGGATTTCACTTTGAGAAAGCAAGTTCAAACACTGTGTTATTTTTAAAAGTGATAATACCTGTTTCTTCATGGAAAGGATAAGTTTAAAGTAGAACAAGCCATTTTGATAAACAGACTTCTTTATTGCAAACTGATTTTTGAGGAGAAACCTTTGTAAACTTTTACTAAAACAGACTACTGACTTGATAAATTTTGAGAAAAAATAACACTTTAACTTTCTATTATTACTGTGTTTGACATTAAATCTTTTAAATTTTTATAGATAGACTGCTTAAATTTTACTTAGCTTTGACCATAGAAATTCCTTTTGCACAAGCCTTTTGCACTTTTATATTTATTCATGTTTAGTCCCACATTTTACTTTGTTTTAATAACTAGTTATTTTATCTTAGGATAAAATGACTTTCTTTTCTTTAATAATAAAATCACATTCTATATACATTCCATATTTAAGTTACCACAATGATTTTGGAAACTACTTCCAAGCAAACTTCTGACAACATGTAATTACCATTAATATTAAACAAAGTTGTTAGAATAATGATTTAATTTGAGTAAAAAACTTTTTATTATTTTAAACTAATTTCCATATTTATATATTAATATAAGCACTTATTTAATTTTTGGCCATTTGAATAGAGCTCTCATAGTAATCTTCATTTTTCAATTTAATATTATCATCCAGAGGTATCAAAATATACACTGACACTGAACAGACAAAGACAAAAGAATTATGACACACTAACAGAAACATAAACCTTACTAATTTGATCCATAAGTTTCACTCCTTTGGTAAGGCTGTCTTCAAGCCCTCCATCATTTCACATCTTTGATTTTACTGTTTTTAAGAAGTTTTCTGGAATCTGTGTTACTTGTAATATATAAGCTTTTTCTTTGAATCACTTTTGTTCATAATCAGCAATGATCCAGGACAATTTAAACAGCCTAAATACAGTTAAGCTCTAATTAAGCATTTTATACAGATATTTTACATGTATATTTTGGATTACTACTCTTTAGGAGTACACTTATGCTAAAAGTTCAGATTACAGTGGTAAGCCTTTTAATTCCTGTTCTTAATTTTGGGTATACTCAGTGAATGACTAATAAACTTAATTTCAGGTGAGGAAGGATGGAAAGCTGTACAGCTTTTGGTAACTGCCTTAATTTCTGTTACAGGCTGGAGTGAACTGCTCTTTTGCTGACTAGGTAAATTTGAGCAAGGCTGGGAAATGTGCTCATATTGTTTGTCTGAGGGCCTTGAGCAAGGCCCGCTTCAAAGTTGCCCGACTGATTAAAGAGACTACCATTTTAATGCTATTTAGAATGGCATTCTTTGGCAAAGTGTAACCCTTTTTTGCATTTCAGACACATGCAACTTGGTATTGAATTATTATTGCCACTAAATAGAGCACTTACACTAGTTTTGGCTTGGCAATCCTTTTTCATATCTCCTGGTTTACCACATTTAGAGCAATTACACTGGACATCTGATAATACCATGATGAAAGGAAAAAAGAACAATTTTTTTAAAAAAGGAATTTTTTTTCATTTTTTTGAATGGCCCAATCTGCTAATTATATTTTATTATAAGTTTAGTGTTTTTTTCTTCTAAGTTTCCTTGTACTTATCCCTTGCATTTAAGCTTATAATTATTATTACTTTTTCCTATTTATTGTATTTGGTTATTATATGGGCTTCATATCCAAAGAAGTATTAGATCACAGAAGGGTTACAATGGGAGCTGCAGAGGATCATTGGTAGGGATTGTATGGGATGGGGAATTTATGGGAGTAAGTTCATCTGAATATACATGAAAGATACATAAAATTGTTCAAATGATCAAGGGATGGAGCATGTTCATGGTGTGTAGACAATCACTCAATAAATGAGGGAATCTGAATTCCCAACCTGGAGAGATCTGCCACATTCTCCAAGGGAGCAGCAACAGTCCTCTGAATGCAGGAGCAGTGTCTGGAAAAAGAGGATGGCCCACTGATGGATTCTTTGTATTGATGACTAATCTCATGAGTCTTTGCTCCTGTAAATCAAACTTAACCTACTGTTATGGGGTGCCTAAGGGTTGCGACCTGAGAGGTTCTTTGTTGCTCAAATACGGCCTCTCTCTAAGCCAAACTCAGCATATGAATGCATTACCTCCCCTCTAACATGGGACATGACTCCCGGGGATGAGCTTTCCTGCAATCGAGGGATAAATACCAAGTACGAACTGGAAACATGATTGGAAAAAGGCCTTAAATAAATGTGCAAAAGGTAAAGAGAATTGGGCTCATGTGGCTAAGAGACTTCAAAGAGAGTTGGGAGGTCATCCCAGAGGTAACTCTTATGCACACCTCAGTAGGAGCTCATAGAACATCTAAGTGCCTATCACCCCATTCTTTGGGGTTCCTGAGAGCTCCGGAGACACCCTGGTCCTATATAAGGGGGGATAGCCCCAGAGACTGATGCCTTATCAGTGGGTTCTATTTTGGTTATCCCAGAGGTAACGCTTATGCACACCTCAGTAGAATCTCATAGAACACCAAAGTGGATATCACCCCACACAGAGGGGCTACTGAGGGCTCTAGAGACACCCAGGTCATACCTAAGTGGGGATGGCCCCAGAGCTTGATGTCTTATTAGAGGGCTCTACTTTGGAATCTGTGCTCCTGAGAGTGATAGAGTTGGACTCAAATAAGTCCTCCCTGCACATGATCCATCAGTCCCTTCTATTCTAACCTCTATATGATGCTGTACTTTACAAGTGTACTTCCAGAGACTGGATCCTTTGGCCTAACTATGTGTCAGCTGTGCCTGGAATCTCAGTGGAGCTGCAACTCCTACCCAACAGCTCAAAGTACACATCCAAGTCATCTGGTGAGGAGACGATGATGGGCAATGGCCATCCCAGGGATTGGAGAGGGCCTGCAACTGCAGGCAGAATAATCCCATCCACTCCATCCATGAGATATAAGCCCTCTCTCACTGGGAGGTGTAGTGGAAATCACCATCCCAGACCCTTCATGATTGGGGGAAGCCCTATGGACTAGAGTGGACTTAATGGAATTCTTTTGTAGACATACCGTGATTCAAGGAATGGAAGAAAGTATAAGAGTGAGGTGAAGCCGGTGACTGCTGGATGCTTTTGGGGCAGGGAGGGAAACGGCAATTGAAATACACGGTCTTTTTCAGGACTAGGGGTTTGTCCTGAGTGGTGTTCTGTCGACAGATGTAGGCCATTTTACATCAGCATATACCATGCAGAACTGTGTGGGAGAGAGTGTGGTCTACGGTGTGAACTGTGATTGATGCTTGGTGACAAGGCCCCAGGATGTGTATATCCTTTGTGGGTGATGTGCCACACCGATGAAGGATGTTTGGGCAGGATGAAGTGGGAGTTGATGAAGGTTGGTAACAAGGGAAATCCTGTAATTTCTGTGTAATATTTAAGTAATCTAAGCAAATTAAATATATATGTATATCATTTGTGTAAGTAAATGCACATATGTGCATATATATTTATATATATATCTTTACAAATATTATTATGTATTGTGAAATATTTGATTTTTACTTACAGTAGAAAAAAGAAAGAAAATGCTACAATAATGGGCAGCATTATAAGTAAAGTGATAATTTTTTAAATGCTTACCGAGATTGTAATGGATTGAAGAACCAGTGAAAACAGCCAGGATAATTTGAAATACGTGGAAGGCCAATATTTACACAATTTAAGAGAAATCTCGAGTTCTGATGCATGAATCAGTGTTAAGAAATTGATCACACACGGGTGTGGAAGAAAGTGTGGGAGGAACAGATCTCAGAACAAACTGCAAGAGCACTTTTCCTACAGGAGAAAGACATCCTGAATAGCACAGTCACAGCCAGTTCCTTAAAAAATTGGCAACAAGTTGCACAGACTGGAGGTGGAGATTCTTTGGAGATTCATATTCATTACATTCACCGGTTTCTCTCCCAATGAATGTTGTAATGTTTAATGAGATACTGCTTCTGGCTGAAGGCTATTCCACATCCCTCCACTATTAATTTCCTCATGGTCAGTGAGATTTGACTTGCTACTGAAGACTTGCCTACATTCCTTACATATACAGGGTTTCTCTCCATTTTGTCTTCTCTGGTGTGTAACGAGGCTAGATTTCTGAATGAAAGCTTTCCCACGTCCATCACATTTCTAGGCTTTCTCTCCTGTATGTATTCTCAGATGGTTAATGACTTTATCCTCCTGGTTGAAGGATTTTCCACATTTATTTTATATATTGGGTTTTGTCCAGAATGAATGCTTTGATATTTAAGGAAATATTTCTCTTGGCTGAAGGCTTCTCTGCATTCTTTACATTCATTTTGTTTCTGTCCACTATGAGTTTTTACATGTTCTGTGAGATATGATTTGTACCTAAAGGCTTTTCAACATGCATTACATGCATAGAGTTTCTGTGCAGTAGGAAATCTCTTGTATATGAAATTTTACATTTGAATTAAAGCTTTCCCACATATATAAGATATTTCTTCAGTAAGAATTTTCTTATGAATAAATTGGGTTTCTCTCAGGCTGAAAACTTTCCCACATATATGACATTTCTATGATTGTTCCCCTGTATGGCTTTTAAAATGAGGAATAATTAATGACTGTAAGAGCGGAGTGCATTCAGGAAACTCATATGCTTTCTCTCTAGTTTGAATTTTCTCATATTCCATGAGATTCTGTTTCAGATGGAAGCATTCCCATGTTCATTACAATACTAACTAATGTATGAATATTTCATGCTCAACGAGAATAAATGACTAACTGAAGGATTTCCAATATTCCTTACATACACAGTGTTTTACTCTTGCATGTTCCTTGATGCGTCCCTAGCTTTTCCAAATTCATGAAAACCCAAATGTTTTCTCTGAAAGATTATTTCTCAGGTATCTCATGAGGTTTAATTTCCAAGAACACTTCACACTCATACACTTAAAGGGGAGGACTACCATGTGATGCAAACAGGCAAAACTCATTTTCTTCATTCTTTTTTCCTTATATAGATTCCCTCATGCTTAGGTAAGCATGATGCAAATTTCTACAAAGTGAAATTACATTCATAGAAGTGTTATTTTGAGGAAACAATGCTTGCCATCAGAGAACCTATTTTCCCAACTTTCTTACATTCTCTGCCTTCATCTTAAGACTGTAGTGTTGTGGAAGTGGATATAGCTTCACTCACAAGCCTTTTCTTATGTGGTTCTTTCTGCTTCTCTAATGTCCTATGCTTCTTCATAGTTTGTGGTGTGCAGTTAAAGCAGTGCTTAGAGGGAAATTTATATCATTGAATGCATTCATTAGAAAACAGGAAAGATCCAATATCAATCATCTAAGCATCCAATATTTGAAGTTCAACAACATCACCTTTTTTATAATTCTATCAATTATGGCTCCCCTTGCCTCAAATGAGCATCACATCCAGTGTGGTGACTTCATAACTTGGAAATGGGGCAGTGGTAGAGCACTTGATTTATGATGGGGACAAAACAGCATCCCATAAATCAACGATGGAACCTTCTTTCTTTTGAAGAATAAGAAAGGTGCAGCTTCCAAATATGCACGAATAAGGTGGCCCCAGAACAATTGCCTAAATGGCAAACATGGAAATCCTGAACACTTTGTTTTGACTGACTATATTTGATCAAAATTTTTTTCTATTAATATGGATCAGATGCACTATTTAATATTGCTTAAAGATTGCCAAGTGTATTATAACACTTTTGCTTCCCTTGCCAAATCTGCACTTATTATTTGTTAATGACTTGCCAAATAATGTATTTTTAAACATTTTATATCCTGTATTAGTAAGCCAAAGGGGTGCTGCTGCAAAATACCATAAATCTGTTGGTCTTTATAAAGGGTATTTATTTGGGGTAGAAGCTTATAGTTACCAGGCTAGAAAGCATAAGTTTCCTCCTTCACCACAGGAAGGAACTGTCTTGGAATAAGACAGCTGCCAACATTTGTCAGGGTACAGGCGTGTACAGTTCCTCTCTTCTCATCGCTGAGTTTCTCTCTGGGCTCATCTCCTCTGTTTACTCCACAAGGTCAGCTGTAGACTATGAGGCTCTCTAAGCTTTGCCTCTCTCCACAAGGCCAGCTGTGAACTGTCAGGTAAAACACTGGTCTCTTTACCCCATGGACTTCTGTTGTTGCTCATAAGAAATCCAAACTCAAAAACTACTCCAACTCTATCCTTTGCCATGTCTTTTAATGTCTGAGAACCCACCTACCAACGGACATAGCTGAAAGCCCTACCGACTCTGGCTTAGTCAACTCCCTTATCATAACTTAATCATGCCCAGATTAACAGGCCAGTTTACAAGCATAATCTAATATCTATTTTTGGAATTCATAATGATATCAAACTGCTACATATCCATTTACCCATCTTATGCTGTATATTATTTTATGGTGCATTTGAACACTTTATTGATGTCCTAGGCCACGGATATCATTATTCATTTATCCATTTAATTGACATTCATATATATTAATTTAATTAACAGATATTGTTCTTCAGTCCATCCTGAATCTTGAACCTTCTGAGATTATTTTCTTTCTGCCTGAATATTCTTTTACATTTCTTTTAAAGTGAATTGCTGCCAACAAACTTTATTAGTTTTTACTCATCTGTAAAAGTATTTATTTCAATTCCTCCTGAAGGAATGAAATGAATTAAGTCTCAGGTCTCTATGATTTCACTGCATTTGAGAGCTCCCTAAGGGTTGAATTTCTCCATTCTGTTGTAAATGTAATCAGTTCTTTGGAGAAGAAAATGGGGGCTTTCAGTTTTACAGATTGCTTCCTGCCCCTCCACCCCCCAGGCCAAATCTGTACAATCTGGCTCTGGGGATGGGAATAATGGAACACCTCTCTGAGTTACACACCTGAGTTTGGAGTCAAGATTTGGGGGAGAAAGCATGGTATATTGCGTTCTTCTTTGGATCGTTCTCAGGAGCAGTTGGAAAGGAAACAAGACCACACCAATTCTTCCCAACAGGAACCTTAAGGTTATAAAATATGTGTGGTCATTAAAAACCCAGACACCCATCTGGCCATAATGGGGGAATGGTGGGCCTAATGGGGGAATGGCACCACTCGTGCTGGGAAAAGGTCAATCACTTCCCCTCCTGCTGAGATGTTAATGGCAATTATCTGCTTCTGTAACTCTGCTTGCTTGCTTTGCTTAGAACACTATATAGAAACATATATCTTTAAACCTACCTGTCCTGTCTCTTGACACTTGCAGAAATGTTTGGTGCACGTGGGAAGAAAGTCTATAATGACTGCAGCCTCCAGAATTTAGGTGTGACTCTTACTAAAGTGTGCACCTCGGCCATTAATGAAGGTTCTATTAAATTTTTCTCCTGGAAGTTGTTACTTATATGAAGTGCTCCACTTCATTATGGAGGCCCCAGTGAGATAAACTGTAGCCGGCCACACTGAGGCCTTCAGGGGAAGGTCTCTGAGGAATATTCCTCAGCCCTGGTAGGTCCTCAGTCTGGTCAGAAACTCCATGGGAGATTATTAATTCAATCAAAGGAACTGCCAGTTCTCTTCTGTTTTGGTAACTTTGGATCCAGAGGACGCCATTGGGCTGCCAGATGTGCCTCTACTCCCGTGACCTGGCCACTGGTTTAGACATCACCCGGGGCCTCAGAATAGGCTCAACATTCATATGTCTGTATGTGTAACTGGATGTCTGTCCGTAATATTTGTGCTCAGTTTCTGTTCTGTGCTCCTTTTTATTGTTACTATGAGTCAATCCTCCTCTTGTCCTACCACACCCCTTGCCTGTTTTCTAAAGAAGTTTCAGGAATTGAAGAAGGCAGTAGCTCAATATGGAGCCACGTTCAACCCTGGGACCCTCTGAACCCTCTGCAAATTGGAGTGGCCCACCTTGGGTATGGTCTGTCCATCTTAAAGAACAATGGACATCCCAAGAGACTACAACATCTGGCGGGTCATCAATGGCAAACCTGGGCACCCATACCAGATTCCTTACATTGATGTGTGGATAGATCTTATTACAGATACTCTCAACAAACTAAAAATTTGTCTTGCAGGACAAAAACACCAGGCCCAGCCAAAGCCCCAATTTCCGTTGAAAGCCCTTGTTAATAACCCCAGTCCTTCGGTCCTACAAATGCTTCTGATGAACTAGCCCCTTACCTCCCCACCCCCCAATCTACCTCTCATCCCCCTCAAATGGCTCCCTCCCCATCTACTCCTCCTCTCTCTCTGAACCAATCATCTACAGACAGCCTATACACTCCACACCCCACACCCACTGATACCTCTCTAACCAGCTCCCCCCATGGCTTAATTTCTCTCCTAGAAGCTATCTTCTTCATCCATAATCCCATCTGGGATGACTGTCAGCAACTGATACAGGTCATATTCATTTCGGAGAGAGATAGTATTCAGAGGGAGGCTGTAAACACCATCATGGTTCGAGACAGTGAACCCACTACTGAACCTACCCAAATAGAAACTGTGTTCCCCTCTACCAGACCAGACTGGAATTACAACCAGGATCAGGTAAGGAGGATCTTAAATGGGTTCATCAGACTCTCCTACGTGGCCTTAAATCTGCTGCCAGAAAGCCAACGAATCTTTCTAAAGTGAGTGAAACTACCCAATGCCCTAATGAGTCACCCTCTGCCTTTCTTGAGTGTCTAATGAAGGCCTATAGAAATTAAACCCCTATAAACCCCGAGGCACCTGAAAATCATAGGGCTATAAATATAGCATTTGTATCACAGTCAGCTCCTGGTATATGAAAGAAATTGCATAGGCTTGAGGGGTTTGATGGGAAGCTATTATCTTAACTAATCGAGGTATCAGAGAAAATGTATAATAGGGAGGATGATGATACTCTAAAAATGAAGAAGGTGGCATAGGTCCTGCTGAGCACAATGGTGACAGAATGTGCTAGGGCCTCTTCCTCCCATGGATTCTCTGGGAACCAGAGAAAGCCAAGGCAAGGTAGACCATGATGGCAAAGGGACCACTGCATTACTGCAAAGAAAAGGGACACTGGAAAAATGAATGCCCCCAATGCTGCCAGACCCAGGCCCAGCCCTGTGGTAGCTAGACTGATGTGGCCAGGGTTCTCCAGGCCCCTGGGAGCCCGTGGTGAAACTAACAGTTGGGGGCTGCCCTGTTAACTTCCTGGTCAATACGGGGGCTACATACTCTGCCCTAAAATTGGCCTCTGGTCTCTTTAAAGCTGAACATACTCTGGTTCAAGGGGCTCCTGAGAAGATACATTGTTATACCTGGACCACCACCCAGACCATTAATCTTGGATCTGGGACCATCACCCACTCATTCCTCATTATGCCCAACTGTTCCTACCCCCTGCTGGAATGGGACTTTCTACAAAAATTGAAAGCAACCATCTCCATCTGGGATGGTGAGATGACACTAAAGTTCAGCGCTCAGCCCCAGATCCTCCTTGTAACCTGACCTTTCTTGGAAAAATATCTCCTAACAGGCCTCAAGTAACCACCAGCAGCTAATTGTTTCTGCAAGAATTCCAGCTCCTGGTTCTGGGAGTCTGGGCTGAGGAACCGCCCCCCCTCAGACTGGCCCAGCATCAGGCCCCATGGTAGTGAAAGAACACAAACAGCCACAAAACCAGGACTGGAATTGAAAAATCCATCTGCCATCTACACGATGCAGGTATTCCTCTTCCTTGCCAGTCCCCGTGGAACACCCCCTTACTTCCTGTGCAAATGCCGTGGAGCAGAGACTATCAGCCAGTATAGGATTTTAGAGAAGTAAATAAGAGTGTTGAAACAATAAACCCTAGCGTCCCTAACCCATACATGCTTCTAAGCCAGCTCCCTCTGGTACATACTACCTACACTATCCTGGATTTAAATGACAAATTCTTTTCTATACCTTTGGCACCAGTTAGCCAGCACATTTTTGCCTTTGAAGACCCTCATCCCGGGGGATTTGGGCAGCTGACATGGACATGGATTCCTCAAGGATTCAAAAACTCCCCCACCTTTTTTGGAGAGGCTCTGGGGCAAGATTTGTCCCCCCTCAGAGAGCAGCATCCAGGTATTACCCTACCTCAGTATGTAGATGACCTCCTTCTAGACACACTGGACTCAGACTCTTGCAAAGTGGCAACTCTCAGCCTACTCAAAGCCTTAGCAGAAATGTGATATCATGTATCTGACAAAAAGACTCAGCTCTGCTCCTACTCTGTACCATACCTTGGATACATCTTAGAAAAAGGGGAGCAGGAACTTTACAAAACAGGATACAAGCTGTATTGTGCATCACTGAGCCAACCTTCAAATGACAGGTACATGAATTTCTTGGCATGGTGGGGTATTGAAAACTGTGGATCTCCAGATTCACAGGAATTGCTAAGACCCTTTACGCTGCCATGGTGGGCAAGGGAAGTGACTTGTTGTGGACCAACAAGCAACAGGAAGCTTTTACTTGCCTGAAGACAGGTCTGGTGAGTGCCCCCACCCTTGGGTTACCTGACATGTCCAAACCCTTTCATCTATTTGTGGATGAAAGTCATGGGGTTGGCAAAGGAGTATTAACCCTGTCCATTGGGCCTTGGCACCGACCAGTAGTGTACCTCTCAAAAAACCTGGACTATGTAGCTGCCAGATGGCCCAACTGCCTATGAGCCATCACGGCCACTGCCAGTTTAGTTAAGGAAGCCTGTAATTTAACCTTTGGCCAAAATCTGGTGGTAACAGCCCACATTTGGTTGAAGCCCTCCTCCACAGTCTGCTGGATATCTAATGCCAGAATCACGCAATATCAAATGTTATTATTGAACCCACCCTGTGTGGTATTCACACAAAAGAGGCATTAAATCTGGCCACCCTGCTCCCTGATTCTAGTGCCCCCACAGTTTCCCACGACTCCTTACACTTGCTTGAAACCTTGATGTGGCTACACCCAGACTTCACCTATGTGCCATTGCAGGATGCTTCCCATAATCTCTACATAGATGGGGGCAGTTATGTTTAGGATGGAATCTGTTACACGGGAGAAGCTGTGGTAGAGCAACCCAAAACTATCTGGGCTCAATTTTACGCCATGGCACCTCCGCCCAATGGACAGAACTAATATCCCTGACTCAGGCCTTAAGATGGGGAAAGACCAAACTGTCAATATTTACACAGACATGCGCTATGCCTTTGCTACATCCCATGTACTCAGTGCACTGTACCAAGATCGAGTATTCTTAATATCTGGAAGAAAAGAGATTAAAAATGGAGGTGAAGTCCTAGAATTATTAGAAGTCATTTGGTTCACTGACCAAGTTGCCATTGTTCACTGCAATGGACATCATAAGGGAAACTCCCTGCAGGCAGAAGGCTAGCAGATGAAGTCACATGGGCCACCACCTTCCTACTGCTCAACCCTGTGCAAATGCTCCCAACAAACCCTAGCGAGGATCTCCCAGTTCTATGCAACTCCCCAGAAGACATCAGGCAGGGGGAAGGTCTAGGAGCTAAAATTTCCCCAGAAGGTTGGTTAGTCCTGCCCGATGGCAGGACATATCAACTCGAAGCAGTGGGAAGGCAATTAGTCAAAATGCTGCATGACACCACACATATGGGCAGCACTAAATTAATAGAACTAATAAAAAGAGACTTTTATTTCCAAGGTTTTTCTAAAATCAGCAAAAACTTCACATGAAGATGTGAAGTCTGTGCCAGAGTAAATCAAAGAGGAGGTGCTCAAGCTCCAGTGGGAACTAGGTTCCCAGGGATGGAACCAGAGGAGCACTAGGTGTTAGGTTTTACTGAAATAAAGTTGGGAAATATGGGTATAGGTATCTCCTGGTGCTGGTAGATACGTTTTCGGGATGGGTGGAAGCCTACCCGAATAAAAATGAAAGAGCCACAGTAGTAGTAAAGAAGCTGATAGCACAAATCATTCTAAGAATTGGGCTTCTTCTTAGAATAGTGTCAGTAACAGTCCAGCTTTCATAGCTCAGGTGACTCAACAATTGGCTAAAGCCCTGGGTATAAATTGGAAACTACACTGTGCATTTCAGCCCCAAAGTTCAGGAAAGGTTGAAAGGATGAACCACACCTTGAAAGAAACCCTAACCAAGTTGGTTCTGGAGTCTGGTGAAAACTGGGTGAGTCTCCTACACTTTGCCCTCCTTAAGACCAGATGTAGCCCCTATGTGTAGGACATTATGCCCTATGAAATATTATTTGGCAGACCCCCAACCCTGTTACCCAAATTGGGGTTGGGAAAAATACCTGTATATGAGAGCCAATATCTTTTCTCTATTCTAAAGGAACTGGACTTGGATTAAGAAAATGGTCAATTGAATGGTCCAAGAAGCCCATCCCCCTCGTCCATGTTCCAAACCTCCTTTATTTCAGGTGCAGCCCGGGAATCTAGTCTGGGTATGAAAGCTCCAAGCTGGAAAAGTCAAACCATGTTGGACTGCTCCAAATGTGGTGATCCTCACAGTGCCCATGGCAGTAAATGTCATGGGGAATAGACAATGGATACATGCGTCAGGGCTAAAA